>SKCR01036938.1:0-68606 GCA_019454045.1 Zanthoxylum bungeanum | reverse complement strand
TTTTGCAGATAAAATAATATCGGGACTCAATGAAATCATTTAGGATGAAATGTGGATCAAATAAGGGCAATTATTGGACTTGATATATTAATTTTGGAGATTGGAAACTTGAAAGGGCGTTTTTGACGAAGTGCAGTTTTGGAAATTCCAGTTTTGCGCATCTGTCGTATTTTGGCATAACTGTTTACTCAGATATCGGATTTCTGATTCAAGTTCCAGATTAAAGAATACTCAAAGATCTACAACTTTGAAAGAGAACATATTTTCAAATTCTGATGATTTCATGACCGAAATTGATGAACCATCCAGAAGTGTGTGGAGTGTAATTATTAAAAGTCATTATCAATCATTTTCAAAGCAAAATATTAATTAATAAATAATTAATAAAAATTATCAAATCACCACCAAACAAGATAAGAAATTAGTGGAGCAATTATGGATTTGGTGGAGTAATTAGTGGAGAAATTAATAATGGATTTGGTGGAGAAATTGATTGATGATTTGATGGTGGCAAAATTTTGCCTATAAATACCAAGCCATTTCATTTGTAAAATTCATACTTTCTTCTTTGAAATCCTTAATGAAAAATAAAAAGATTGTATCTAGTTTGTTTATTTTTAGTTTTCAGTAATTAATTTTCAATTTTCACTTTCTTTTCTTTACTTTTCAGTTTTACTTTCCGTAATTTACTTTTACGCATAACATTTTCCTTTCTTTACTTTTTCAGTTTTTTTTTTCAACCATGAGGAGGTAACTTCCCTCTGCCGAGGTGAAAGGTAATTCTTTTATTGTTACTATCTTAGATTAATCTCCCTTAGACACAACATATTCACTATTCTAAAATTTGACTTAAAAAGGAATACCGCTATATTGGTCGGTGGGCTATTTAATTTAAACTGTTAAACCTGACTAAGCTAGGATACCGCCAGATTGGTCGGTTGGTAATTTAATTTTGGTTCCGCCTTTATGGCTGGTTATTTCTTTATCGCCTACATGGCAGGTTCATGGACAAATTTTACCGCCTTTATGGCTGGTCGGACTTAACTTGACTTAATCAGGGTACCGCCTATATGGTCGGTTGGTTTTAATCTCACAAGTGATTATGTTATACTAAGGGAGATATCTAAGTTAGTAATTAGTAAAAGTAATTCCTTTTATCTTGGCAGTTTATTTTCATTTACTTTCCCGCTTTTACTTTCTCGCAGTTACTTTTTAGCATTTTTATTTATGTCTTTTAAGTTTTCATTAGCCATAGCTATGTATTGTAACTAAGTTAGTATCTAGGGTTGTGATGAATTTCAATATAACCGGTTTATAAGGGGTTAGATTATAGGTTGGGTAATTTAAAGATTTATTTATTGAGTCTTAATCTTAATGCTTTTTATTAACTGGCCATTAATAAAATTGATTAGGTAAACTTAAAATGAACTAGACATAGGGATTTTAAGTTTAAGACCTTAGACTTAATAACCCACGATCTTCCTTGAGGATAGATAACCATTTTAATAGATTTCCTTACAGGATAGGAATATACCTGTCGGGCAGGGGTAGCCATAATTGGAACTTAATCTTAATGAATCTAGGTAATTTGGTTGACATAGATATATGGTCAATTGGATTATACTAGGTATTTGAAATTGACCATCGGAAGAGGCTTTTACATAAATTAGTGTTCCAGGTTAATAAATCAATATATTACCCAACTTTAAGATAAACACTTCATCTTCTAAATAATTGGAATTAATCACAACCCTGGATAGTATTTATAAATTTGATTTTTCTCAACCTACTTTTAAGCAATTTTATTTACTTGTTTTAAATTTAGAATCATCGTCATTTCAAATCAATCAATCAAACAACCTGTTAGATACTGGTAATCAGTTGGCCCCATAAATTAATAACAAAAAGGTTTTAAGTCCTCGTGGGATCGATACTTTTTATACTACTTGAACGATACGTGCTCTTGCGTTATACGTGTGTGATTACGCCGGTCAGTGAGGTGCTTTGACCTCTGGCTTTGTTCCCCAACCACCGAATGTGGGCTTTATTCCCTGGTTGTGCTGAGAGCGGGCTTTGTTCCCGAACTGTGCTGAATGTGGGCTTTGTTCCCGAGTTGTGCTGAATGTGGGCTTTGTCCTGAACTGTGCTGAATAAGGGCTTTGTTCCCAAACTGTGCTGAATATGATGGCGAGGTGCTTTTGACCCCTGGGCCTTGTTCCCGAACCACCTGTGGGCCTTGTTCCCGAGCTGTACTGAATGTGGGCTTTGTTCCCGAACTGTGCTGAATGTGATGGCGAGGTGCTTTTGACCCATGGGCTTTGTTCCCACCAGTGGGCTTTGTTGCCTAGCTATACTGAATGTGGGCTTTGTTCCTGAACTGTGCTGAATGTGATGGCGAGGTGCTTTTGACCCCTGGGCTTTATTCCTGAACCACCTGTGGGCTTTGTTCCCTAGTTGTACTGAATATGGGCTTTGTTCCCAAACTGTGTAGAAAATGGGCTTGTTTACCAAACTGTGTTGACTGTGGGCTTTGTTGCCAGGGCTTTGTTCCCTAACTGTGTAGAAAGTGGGCTTTTTTCCTGAACTGTGTTGAGAGTGGGCTTTCCCTGGGCTTTATTCCCGAACTGTGTAGAGAATGGGCTTTGTTCCCGAACTATGTTGAAAAGGGGCTTTATTCCTCTGGGCTTTATTCCCGAACTGTGTTGAGAGTGGGCTTTGTTCCCTGGGCTTTATTCCCGAACCGTGTAGAGAATAGGCTTTGTTCCCGAACTGTGTTGAAATAGGGCTTTATTGCCATGGGCTTTATTCTCGAACTGTGTTGAGAGTGGGCTTTGTTCCCTGGGCTTTATTTCCGAACTGTGTAGAGAGTGGGCTTTGTTCCCGAACTGTGTTGAAATAGGGCTTTATTCCCCTGGGCTTTATTCCCAAACTGTGTAGAGAGTGGGCTTTGTTCCCGAACTGTGTTGAAATAGGGCTTTATTCCCCTAGGCTTTATTCACGAACTGTGTTGAGAGTGGGCTTTGTTCCCTGGGCTTTATTCCCGAAACTGCTGATAATGTGGGCCTCGACCCTGGGATCCATTCCCGAAACTACTTGTCTTTTCCGCTTTTTCCTTTTCTTCAAAACCTGCAAACAAAGACAAAAACAAAAACTGCGTGTATGTGACATGTATGCATGTATGCAAGGATGTATTTCCTATTCTGATGGGTTAGGTCTTCCTTGTGCTCCTCGATGCTTCTCGCCTACAAAAGTCTTTGATCGCCCCCTGGGTCGACTTACAATTTCCTTCTGCCAGTTCTTTTCTGGTGTTTGGTTAGTTCTCTTTTATCTTATTGCTCAAGTTCTCGGTACATCCCTTATTCGCGGGGAGTAGACTAGTCGCCCCCAGACTTGGCTTAGCTTTCTACTCTCTATTGTTTGTACTAGGTCAAGGTGGATCATGTGATGGGGTATCCCGTACTGTCATACCATATTACCCTCTTTTACAAGATAGTCCCAATAGTTATACATATTTTCATCCTCAAATGATGCCTAGTGTCGAAACCAGAGAACCTTCAAAGTACCTGATACAACTCAAATCCGACCATTTGAATAAATGATCTGAACTAGACTCCAAGTGTGTGTGTGCCAAGGTTCTTTCTCATCTTAATCCTTAAGTAAGCCAACTCGATGATTTTGTTTCGAAGAATGGGATCAGTGGGTCTAAGCAACCTAGATGTATTGATCATATTCTGCAATTACTTCCTCGTACTCAATATGATATGGTTTTCTTATTCTTTTCTTTCGTCTCTTCATTTTTTATTTTTTTATTTTTTTCAACACATACTCTTTAAGGTAGCATTTCTCCTCATGGTGGTCCTAATACTCGCCCATGGGTAGTTTCACGCTTATCGGTTATAGGTGTTTATTTTTATTTATTTATTTATTTTTCTTCTTCAGAGACTTTTCTTTCGTTAACAACCATACCACATATCGTAACACAAGTAAATCAGGATAGACATCTAAGCGAATGGTCATTCAATGATCCGCTATTTCTTCAACTAGTCACCTTGCCGACTACTCAAGCTTTCACTGCTAAGATCATATAATTAAGTGCTCGCGAGTTTAATCGAGATCAATCACTCAAAATATCGGATGAGAGCACATCTCACACTTATTGTTTCTAAGGTTTCACCCTAAAGCAAACGATTTCATCATCGGACTAACGCTTTAACTATTGAGGAAAAACTCGAACAAGTAGGCAAAATCAATGTCTTTATTAAAAATGCGGGATTGCAATCAAATAAACCAAGGAAAACATCTTCATCATCTGAAACATTGTCTTCTTCCTTAACCTATGATTCTTCACTGCTGCCATCCCATATCCCAATGCAAGAAGTTTGGTGGTTGAGAGTTTGGAGGAAAAAGTTTTTGGGGTAGGCCGGAGTTGATCATGTAGGTGGGTGGTGGAACAGAGTGGTAGTTAGGTAGGGGATTTCTGTGTGTGTTGGGTTGTTCTTTTTCTGGATCGGGTATCTTATGAGCATCAATGAGGTTTTGGATCTCATGCCTAAGGCAGTTGCAATTGTCGGTGTCATGGCCTTTTTCTTGATGGAAGTAACAGTACAGGTTTAGGTTGAGGTGCGGTGGCACAGGGTTTGGAAATGGTTTAGGTTCTAAAGGTTTTAGGAGTCCTTGCATTTTCAGCTTTTCAAAAACCTTTGACAAAGGTCTACCAAGATTGGAGAATCGCCTGTTTCTGATGATAGCGATCTCAGCAATAAGGGGCTTGGTCTCAGAAGGCCCCGGCCCCCCAATAGTCCTTCTATTATGGCCATAGAACTTCCTATTATCAGTTTCTTCCTCCTCAATGTCCATAATAGTCTCCCTCAACTGTCGAAAATCACCAATCATAGAGGTTATCCTCCTCAGCTTGCCGTAAATAGAGGGCTTAGTACCCTTGATGATCATCTTGATTTGGTCCTTCTCCGAGGGCCGAGTCTGCATCTTCAAGAGCTGGCTTCTCCAACGATCTACATAATCCTTGAAGCTTTCTTCCGCCTTCTGTTTGGTATTCTCCAAGTCGCGAAGCGACAAGTCGATCTCCAGATCTGTGACATACTAATTCAGAAAGGCCTCCGCCAATGCCCTGCAATCATCATTGACCTTCCTCTCAAGGCCATGATACCACACCATGGGTGCCCCCTCAAGCGAAATCCTGAACATCTTCTGAACCTGACGCTTCGATAGACCCACCGAACTCATCATACAAACATATTGTCGAAGATGGACCCTCGGGTCCCCGTTCCCGTTGAACTTGGCTATGTCAGGCATCTTGCACTGAGCCGGCAGCTGCTCCTCAAAAGTCATCGCCTCATAGTCTAGCAGATCTTCATGCTTACCCCTCATCTTGCGGGTAACTGACTCTACCTGATCCCTGAGTTTCTGCAACTCTGCCTGAGACTCGGCTATCCTTCCGGCGGCATACTCAGCCACATCATCATCAAAAACAGGGATATCATCACTCAACCTGTTCGGAGGCTCTTCACGCCTCACATTCTCAGAGCCTCCCCAAGAGTGGGGCATGACCATATTAGCCATAGCAGTGGTCAAAGCTTGCAACTGTTCGGTAACCTTAGTGAGACTAGTCTCCAGCTGATCCATATGAGATCCCTCGTTCTCTGATTCGCTCATATTTGCTAACGGTCTTTTGATGAGTCTTCCCTCTTCCCTAACCCAACGGGTATCTATGGTGTCTTTTAAAACCTTTAGTCAGCATGTATGCGTAGGCCCATTATCATTTTAAAGCATTCAATCACACTATTGCGAGGTGCAAACTTGTCCTAATTGAAAAAGGCCCAACATGTTTACACTTTTGCGATAGCATGGCTAAAAAACTTCAAATGATAAGAGGCCCAAACACAAAATGGCCCATCAGCATTTTAGAAGCTTTTGGCCCAATTTTCAGAGGACACGAACTCGTCCCAGTTTAAATGGCCCAACAAGTTCATATCTCATGACAAGAAGTCCAACTGAATCTAAATGATGGTGGTCCCGAACACAAGCATAAAAGGATGTTTTCTATTGGTCATACAACTTATGGTTCACATGTGGGTTTATGGGAGTGTAGACAAAGGCTCCCGCTGGCGAAGGGTTGCCCACAACTAGGACTCCCCACTCAAGGGTTCGAGCGACCAAGTGAGCGCACCTTTTTTATACCTTAGGGTACGTGCCAACGAGTTATGGTGCATGACTGACTATCAAATGGATTTCCTATTAAAGATTCCCCAGATGGAAGGAGGAGCGAACTCTCTTAAATACCCAAGCCTCTTAGGCTCTTATCACCTTGGTGACAGAAATAACAAATAGGTCCTCCAAATTAGTCCATCTTGGTAAGCTTCGAGTAAATGATTATCTAGGTGCCTTCACAGCTTTTCCTTTCAGCTATAGAAAGGTAGTGAATGAAGGAAGACACCAAACCATTACCCAACTCTAATAATGCCTTTGATTAAACCCCTTCAACCCACGGTAGACACGGTTAACTAAAGCACAAATCACAAACATTACAAGACATTATTTCGGGGCCGATCTTTATCCCCAGTGGAGTCGCCAGACTGTAGGACACATAAATCGATGATGCTGTTCCAGGTTCGTGGCCCGGTCGAGAGTACGGAATAGCCCGCGGGGAACTAAACCGGAGAAATAAAATGGAGTCACCACCCAGCGTGAACTGGGAAATGATTTAAGGCCGCACTCACCCCTCACAAGGGAAGACCTCAAACCGTTGGGTTTGGAATGGTCCCTTACTTATGCCACTTGTAATGAACAGATTTGTGCGATAATATAACCAAGTCTACGCAACATACATACACAAGAATAACCTACATTTAAGTTTGCATACAACCTATATCTAAGTTCGCATACAACCTATATCTAAGTTTGCATACGACCTACATCTAAGTTTCCATGCATAAAAGTAAATCGACATAATGGTAAGCACACAATTTCATGAACATATTAAATTGATAAATGCGGGAACATAAACAAACAATAATTTTCTAAACATAAATATTGAAGAGATACAATTAAACTCCTAATACAAGAGAAACAACTAAATCATGCATAAAAATAACATACTATTTCTAATAAATAATGAATAAACACAAGATTAGATAAAATGAAATATGTGCGTTTCTCAAGAGGTACGTGGAATTGTATCCCAAGTTCAGACCGCATTACTGTCCATTTGGATTCAGCTACGGAATTTACGTCTGGGTTTCCATCCGATATACCACGAGAGATAGCACAAAATCATTCATCCCATGGCCACAACATACATAAATCAATAATACGCATGCGAAAAGATAATAATAAATTACTGAAAAAGATGAACGAAAATAAATAAAAGGGTGCCCTCAGGTCTTACCTCTTAAGTCGCCTCTTGGAAGTGCGTTACACGGTCGTCGGAAGGGTTAGCGCTCCATAACTCTTATGGTTTACTGGTTCAATGTTTTCCTTCGTCGCCTCGTTGTTTGGGGTGTTTTTTTCTCTGTTTTTGCTGCTGTTTTCTGGTCGTTATTTTTGGTTGTTGTTCACGGTATTTGGGCAGTTTCGGGTGACTGTTTTGTACGGTTTTGGGGGTATTTTTGTTGCAGTTTTTTTGGTTATTCGGGCATTTTTCTGGGCAGTTTTTGGGTGGTTTAGGTGTAGTTTGCTGGGTAGATTTGTGGTAGTTTAGGTGCAGTTTGCTTGGAATATTTGAGGTATTTTAGGTGCAGTTTGCTGGACAGATTTGTTGTAATTGTAAGGGTGTGTTTAGGGGTTGGTTTTGGCGTGAGTGAAGGCTAGGGCTTTGGTTTCTGTTTGGCGTGAATGAGGGCTACTGGATGTGTTGTTTTCACGGCAAGGGATGGCTATTGAAGGATGGTTTTTGTCGGCAATGAATGGCTATTCTTCTTTGCTTTGGGCATGAATGCTCTAAAGGAAGAATGGCTTGGTTTGTGCCCCTTTTTATAAGAAAGGTTTTGGGTGTTCCTTCTAATGGAAGGGAATAAATCATGCAATTATGGGGATATCTTTTAATTAGTGTGTGATAAGGAAACTATCCATTTAATTAGGAAAGTGATTTGTTTTAGTTTGATTGGATTTAAATCTTTGGTAATTATGAAGGTGATTTATTTAGATTATGAATGGGATTTATTTAATTAGGAAGGGGATTTGTTTTAATTTGATTGGATTTGATTTCTTTAATTCGGGAAGGTGATTTGATTTGATTTCTTTAATTCGGAAAAGTGATTTGTTTAGATTTCGACATGTGTTTAATTTGTTAATTATTATTTTGGAGGGATTTAGTGGCTTGGGCGTGAATTAGAGGGCTTGTGGGCGTGTGGTCGGTTCTTTTTGGTGGGCTTGGTGTGTGGCTTGGTGGTGTGTGGGCTTAGTGTGTGGCTTGGTGTGGATTGCGAGGGTTTTGGGCCGAAGGTAAATTTCAAAACAGAGGTCCAATGAGCAAACCTGAAGCTAAGCAAACGAATTAAGTCCAACAATGTATTGATTTCTGAATTTCCCCTTCCGACGTCTGTTTCCCGTGACTTTCGTAACTTAAAGGGTAGTGCCTCCATGTGAGACTCATCATCGGGACTTATATGCAAAAATGCAGTGCCTACATTAATATTGAGAAAATTAGATTTAGAGCATGAAAATGATATTGTTAGTTACCAAATCAGATATGGAATTTCTGTGATTTTGGTGATGAAAAGTATGTTTTATAATTGTATTGGATGTGTTTTGGGCGTTGGAATAATTTTCAGAAATTATTTCGGAGTTGAAATATGTGAAAACGGTGAAAAAAAAGGCATTACCGGGTGCGTTTCAGGCTTACCGGGTGTCCACTGTCCAAACAGTGAATTAGACACTGTTTGGGCAGTCCATGAACTGTCCAAGTACTATTGGGTCTGACCTGGGCAGCCCCCGTGTGTATTGGTTGGTCGGTTCGGGCAAAAACACATTTTATGCAATTTTACGAAAAAATGTTTTCGTAAAAGTTTCGCGATGTTTCTAACCTATTTATGTTTTTATTTGATATCGAATAAATATGTTTAGGTGAAATATGAATGAATTATTCATATTGGATAATGAATAATTTATTTGATAACTTTAAAAGTTTTAAGGTTATGATTTTGACCGAACCGTAAGCTTCCGCTGCACCTGCGCTAAAACCCCAACAGTTAGAGCTGTAGTGGGCTACATGGTTTCTTCTCTAGGGTCCATGGGCACCTTAGTTTGTGCACATTGGTTAGTGATTAGACTGCAATATAGAAGGAATGTCTGTGCAGAATGTGTTGCCCGAACAATATTTGTAGAATTCAGCTCGCCTACATCAATAGAGTCACCCTCGAGCAGAGACTAAAAGAGGATAATTCGGTCATTTGTTACATAGGTTATATGGGAACCACATATGAGAGTACTCTTAAAGAAGTGGAACCATACTCGAGCATCCGGTTTAAGGTATCTAGAACTTTTCTTAACATGTTCCCCGCTATTGATAATGTCTCATACCGCATTGGGGATGTAAAGTGCCTGTATGAGATGGTCTGTTGCAATATTTTATATCATACCACAAGTGTACGGTGTCAAGTTTTAGTAAAGATGAGTGAAGAGTGTTGAACCCACAAGGATTGTGTTCAACTCATACTAAGTACTATAATTAGTAAATCTAACTTTATTTAGAAAACAATTAATTAAGATTAACTTATATACTAAGATATGAAAATAATTAATTAGGAGAAACCAATACGAGAGAGATTCTAGATTCTAATTTCACCTAGCTATCCCCTATGTATTTATCATGCCAATCAATCCTCGTTCAGTTGTATTGTTTATAAGTCAAGAATCCTAAAGTATTCAACTCCTTCTCCCGAGCATTAGTGAAAATATTATCAATTACAGACTTCGATATCCCTATAAAAATCTAGTAATTAATAACTCATTACGTCTTGTGATTCTTTGTTAACGACTTCAAAAGAACTATAGATTCTCCTAACTCTATAAAACTCATAAGTTATATTCTCTAAATCTTATTCAAAATCTCTCTCTCCCGAACGATAGATTCTAAACATGCATCATCTCAATTTGTGGTCAACAAATAACAAGTATTAAATGCAAGAGAATACAAATAAACTTAATAAAACTTCATCACAATTATATTGACAAACAATACATAGGTTCAAGCATTAGTTACATCATCCTCTAGAATAATGGTGTTAGTTCATGCTAAAGATAAAAATAATTAAATTAGGGTCATGAACATAATGGACATCATTAGTGTTTAAAGAAGAAAACTATAAAAATATGGAAGACATGCAATTAGGGTCATGAACATAATGGACACCAACATACGTCATTCAAACACATGTAAAAATATAAAATAATAAAAGCAAAGAAAATAGTCATGATAGTTATACATAATGTTGTCATCAAAGAATGCTTTTCAACGAAATCAGAGAACCTTCAAAGTACGCAATGCACCCAAATCTAAGTTCTTGAATAAATCATCTAAGCCAGACTCACAGTGTGTATGTGTAAAGGTTTGGTCACAACTCGACTCTTAAGTAAGCTAACTCAATGATTTTGTCTCGAAAATTGGGAACCAATCGGTCAAACCAACCTAGATATCTCAAAAGTACTCTGAATTTGCCTTTCTTGTGCTCAGTATGGTATGGTTTTTTGTCTTTTTTTATCACACCTACCTTTTAAGGTAGAATTTATCCTCATAGTGGTCCTAACACTCACCCATGGGTAGCTTCACGCTTATCGGTTATAGGGTGTTTAACTTATTTCTTTTCAATTTTTTTATCATACCATACATCAAAATACTAGCATATTGGGATGGATATCTAAGCAAACGGTCATTCATCGACATGTAATTTCTTTAACTAGTCACTTTGTAACCTACTTAAGTTCTTACTGTTGAAAACCTATTCTTAAGTGCTTACGAGTCTAACCTAGATCACCTACTCAAGGCATCAGATAAAAATCAGTTGGGAACTTATCGTTTCTGAAATTTTATCGAAAGCAAAAAAAAATCATCACTAGACTTATGATTTACTATCAAGGAATAAAAATATATTTTTTTTAAATAGCACGAACTATCACTACAAGCACACACCCCCAAACTTAAAACTTACATTGTCTTCAATGTAAGATAAACATAAAGAAATAAGATTAAATAACAAAACTACCAGGTATGGAGTTAATCGGTGCTCATGTTGGTCAGATTTTGGTTGCACGGGCTTTGTGTGTTTTGTGATACCTGTATAAATAGCATGAAAACTAATAAATAAACAATAGCACACAATAAAAAAATAAAATAAAGAAAATAATAATAAAACAAATACGAGGGTTGCCTCCCCACTAGCGCTAATTTTAACGTCTTTAGCGAGACGTAACCACCCAAATGGTCATGGTGGCTTCTTCTTTTATATCCACCGGCTGTTGTGACATGAAAAAGATAGGTTGGCGGGCTGTGGCAGTTTATCCAAATGCCCATTACTGTTGATTGGTCATGGAGGACGCAATCTACCCAATCTGTGTTTCTAAAAACTTCATTGTTGCCCCTATATTTTCCATGTGTGTCTCAATATTGTTCAGCCTTGACTCATTCTTCTCAAACCTCGCTGAAGTATTAGCAACAAATATGCTCATGAAATCTTCTAAGGAAGATTTTTGCTCAGCTCTTTGATAGTTGAAGCCAGATGAATGTTGCAAGGAATTATCTATATTAGCATATGACAGGTTCGGATGATAACGGTTAGGCACATGATTGCCTCTATAGCTGTTGAAGTTTCGATTATTCACATATTGGACTTGCTCAAAGCTCGGGTTTCCCTGGAAATGGCACCAAAAACTTGTTGCGATATTTTATTTCGTACCGCAAGTGTATGGTATCAAGTCTTAGTAAAGATGAGTGAAGAGTGTCGAACCTACAGGGATTGTGTTCAACTCACACTAAGTACTATAATTAGTAAATCTAACTTTATTTAGAAAATAATTAATTAAGATTAACTTAAATAATAAGATATGAAAATAATTAATTAGGAGAAACCAATACGAGAGAGATTCTAGAGTCTGATTTCACCTAGCTATCCCCTATGTATTTATCATGTCAATCAATCCTAGTTCAATTGTATTATTTATAAGTCAAGAATCCTAAAGTATTCAACTCTCTCTCCCGAGCATTAGTGAAAATATTATCAATTACAGACTTCGATATCCCTATAAAAATCTAGTAATTAACAACTCATTACGTCTTGTGATTCTTTCTTAACGACATCAAAGGAACTATAGATTCTCCCGAACTCTATAAAACTCCTAGGTTATATTCTCTAGATCTTATTCAAAATCCCTATCTCCCGAGTGATAGATTCTAAACATGCATCATCTCAATTTGTGGCTAACAAACAAGAATCATTAAACGCAAGAGAATACAAATAAAATTAATAAAACTTCATCACAATTAAATTGACAAATAATATATAGGTTCAAGCATTAGTTACATCATCCTCTACAATAATGGAGTTAGTTCATGAATAAAGATAAAAATAATGAAATTAGGGTCATGAACATGATGGACATCATTAGAGTTTAAAGAAGAAAACTAGATGATAAACAATACATAGGTTCAAGTATTCATCTTCTCTTATCGTTCTTCAATCCTCATCCATGGATCTCTCTAACAATATGTGTTTTGTGTCTTGTATTGTGTATTAGCCTCCCCCTAGGGTTTTGGACGAGCTTGTGTATTTATAATAAAGTCTTGGAGTCCTTGTGTATGTAAAATCCTAAAAATTGGTGTTTCTGGGCTTTGTGCAGCACCGCGGTGCCGGAAAGTGGCGCTGCGGTGCCAAACTTGCTGTATTTTACTATGCAGAATTTTGAAGCGGAGTCGTGATGCCAAGCTATTTTTCTGAATGTTATGTTCTGCGCTTTTCGCTTTCCCGCGTGCTTCCGAAGCTTTCATAAGGTCATAAAACAAGTCAATTTTCCCCAACATCCATGTTCCAATACTTCCTATAAATAAAACATAAAAGAACTACAAAAACATTAAATGACACGAAACTTAACAAAATAGTAAGCTAAGAATGCATGAATAAGTGGGTATAAACCACACTTATCATAGTCTATATCATGTTGCTCAATGGTTTCTGTATAATCATCGTGTTCAATATCTGGTAGCCCATAAAACCTGTTGATGGTGGACCGATCGAATGACACTGGTTTTCCACCTGATAACCTATATGCTCGTAGGCATTGTCATAGAATTCCCTCAAAAAAGAATAATTGCTGGGGTAGGTTGTTTGTAAAGCTTGAACCAATGCCGCTGAGTGATGACTGAATCATCTTGGGGGAATTGCCTTGGGTTCACTTCAAATTCTTTCTCAATAATAGGGACTTTTCCCCCCATTCCTTTCTCATAACACTTCTTCGTTGTTGCTGACATGAATTTAGTAGTGTCGTAGGATGGTGTAGTAGCAGCTTTACCACGAGATCTTTTTGATGCCATTTTCGGAGATGGAGTAGGATTCAACAAAATTTTTGACAGAGCCTCCCTTGTTTCTGAAGGTTTTATCTTATTATCACCTAGCTTTCAACTAAGCAGACACTTCAAAAAATTCAACCTCTCCCTACGCCCCCAAACTTCACTAAAATTTTCAACTTTCACAACACAAAACGTACAAAATGTTAGGATTGGTGCTCGGATCACCAATCCAGATCATATTTATGTCTAATTCATGATACGAGCAATACATTTTTCCATAATATTACTATTTATGGTAGCACCTCTTGTCTTTTATTATATATATTTGATCTAATTCATTAGATTGAAACTTAATTGTGTTTAGGGATATATAAATATTTTTGGGTTTTCTAGGTCAAACCAAGATCAATTAAGCAATGAAACATGTGAATACAACAAAGTAAGAATGCGGAAAATACTCACTTTGATCGGATTTTGGATACGATGAACACAAAAATTTTCCTCCATGGAATTCGGCCAAGCTTCTTGTGTTGATCTTCAAGCTCCACGTTTTGAGTGTTGATTCCAAGATCAAGGATTGGTTTCCCTATCACCTTTGAAAGATCTCTTTATGTGTTAGCAATGGAATTTTTGCAATAAAAATTTTCCTCCATTTTGTGAGACTCTCGGCCAAGCCAAGAGAATAGAGAGAGAGAGGCAATTCACGCCTAAGTGAGGGAGAAAAAAAGTGAAGAGTGAATAATAAAAAGTGTTATTGATTTTCAAAAATTAAAAAACTAATACCAAATCCAAGATTTTGGCAAAAGTCATTCAACCTTTCACATTTGAGTGTTTTACAACACAATCACCTACCAACAACTTCCATCAACTTAAAGTGACAAAGTTGATTAGTGATGTGACTTGTGGGCCCCACTTGAATTCAAAATCCGAGTGGGCTTGCAAACACTCCCAGGCTCGGGTTCGCTAATTCCGAATTAACGAATTTTCCATTGCGACGTAATTAAATAATTATGCATAGCAAAATTACTATCCACGTCGCTCGCGAATTAATTCTAAAATAATTCATCGCCCGAATTAAAATCTAATTTTAATTCTGCGTCGAAATCTAATTTCGTTTAATATATCGAATATATTATTTTATCAATTAATTCCAATTAATCTTTCTCTCTCTTCAAATAGTATTTTATCCCAAATAAAATTTCTCCGCAATTAATCCTAGATTAATTTTCTCTCTCTTATAATTAATCCCATATTAATTATGTGCGAGTCATACGTCATCGGTGAATCTTCGGGAAACGACCCATGATATCCCTGGATATGTTGGCAGTAAATCCGGTCATCGAAATATCCGAATATGTGCATACCTAGTACCACGTTCTTATCGATTTACAAGACATGGTTGGCTTCTAGCAAAGCACTGTGCCTACCCAATTCTCCAGAAATATTCTTAATGGAATATATAATCTGTATCAGGCGTAGTATATGTAGTATTGCGTATAGCGATCCAGTATCGGATGTCAAATGCAAGGCCTAGGGCTGGAATTGTGTCTGCCCCGTATGAAGCACATATCGGATCTCTGGTAACTAGTCTCTATAATCGGATAAACATGACCTAGTCATATTATCCCGATGACTACAGTGCTAAAGAGTACTAGTTCCGTATCCTGCGTGATCATCATCTCCATATGACTGGAGTGATACTTCCATCTTGACATCACACCCAATACACTACGATTCTCAATATACCCAAAAGAGGCGTACACAGAACCTGTTAAAGCCCTGGACGACCAAAACCAAAGTATATTGATTGTCGCAAGTATTAGCGATGCAAGTCTCAGGTTAAGACCAAATACACCTACCCTGATTCGGACTTCCATAGACACATAGTCATACTACCAATGGAATCCGAGGGGTCTATCCAGAGCGAAGCTGTTTCCGTACCATCGGTAAACACAACCTTCTATCACACTTGCATAAGTATCCAATACTTAAATATATAAGAACTATGTTGTTATGCTCCCATAACGCGCACAAGTGCAATACTAGTCTATTCAGCATTATCGATGTCCAATCTCGATAATACTACGACTAGGGATGTTTTAATGATTAAACCTTAGTGGATTAATATTATCTCTTATCTTATTAATCCGAAACTAATCATTTGGACTTTTATCATTTATATATCCCGGTAATCCAATTACAAATGATAAAAGAGCAATTTCCTTTGTCACATAGTTAATTTGTACAACAACACAATGTTCTGTACAAATAGTGATGCTATGGGTCATAATTGTCCAACAATCTCCCACTTGGCCTATAGCCAATCACTCAAGTGTCCTACACATGAACTATGTACGGTTCGCTCAAACTTCTACTGAGAAACTGCTTTCGTCAGTGGATTTGCAAGGTTATCATCTGATGCGATTTATTCGATCATCACATCGCCACGATGTATGATCCGAACGAATCAAATGAATAGTTGAAGTATATACTTGGATCGTTGATGAGACCATTAATTCTTTAGTCTGTGCTGTAGCCTAGCTCAGGTGCTAACAGAACTACTCCTAATCTAATTAGGAATTTTACAGATCCAAAATTGCTTCTATTGCTGCCTCAGCTGCAGTAATATTCCGCTTTTGTTGTTTATTCGGTAACAGTATCTTGCTTGGAAGATTTCCAGCTCACTGTTCCGTTATTCAAACAATGTAGTACCCTTATGTCGACTTATAGTCGTTCTTGTCGGTTTGGAAACTTGCAACGGTGAACCCAGTCACTTCAAGTTCTCCTTCTCCATAGCTTAAAAAAGCATCCTTAGTTCATCTAAGATACTTAAGGATGTTCTTAACATCAATTCAGTGACTATCACTTGAATTGGCCTGATTGTGACTCCATGTGCTCAAAGCATATGAAACATCAGGTCGCGTACATATTTTTCAATGTACGAGTTCTCGGAGAGTGCCAACAAATTTTAGATCTATCACAATAGATCCTTATTCCTAGAATAAAGGTTGTCTCTCCCAAGTAGTCTACGAAGAATTTTCATGAAAGCCAAGCTTTCACCGATTGATTTATTATGGGAATATCATTTCCAAGAAATGATATATCATCATTATTTAGGACAATCATTATCAGTGTGCTCCCACCAACCTCCTTATATACACAAGAATCATTTTCGTTTTGAATTAAATCATATACCATTATGATTACATCAAAACGATAGTTCCAAGAATGCAATGCTTGCTTCAATCCATAAATGGATCGAATAACTTGCAAACCTTGTTTGCTTGTTTTGGTACGAAAAAACCGTCAGGATATTGTAAACATCCTCAAAAAGGTTTTCGTTTAAGGAAAGTGATTTTGACGTTCAGCTGCCACATTTCATAAATGAAATATGCAATATTAGCAACATTATCCAAATGGATTTAATCATGGCAACTGGTAAAAGGTTTCGTCATAATCAACACAATGTTGGTAGCGATACCTTTTCGCTACAAGCCCTGCATTGTACGTTTGTATGTTGCCATCCATGTTTGTCTTTATTGAAGACTCATATTGTACCAATAGGCACAATGCCTTCCGGTACAACAACCAATGTCCAAACTTGGTTGGTATACATGTAATCCATTTCGGACTTCATGGCACTTTGCCATAATAGGGAGTCGATACCTTGTATCACTTCCTCATACGTAGCCGGTTTTTGTTCCTCAATAAGATTGACATCTTCATGAGGTGAGATCAGAAACCCATACCTCCCAGGTTGTTTTCTGACTCTCTAAGACTTGAGCGGTTCTTGTGTATTCGAAGATTGTGGTACAGTTTCATCCCTGATGAACTGTTTGTTTTCCATTAAGGAATCGGTGCCTGGAACAGTATTACTCCGATTTTCATCGAGTTTTACTTTCCTCTCACTTACCACTGCATATAGGTATTCCTTTTAGGAAAACCGCATGGAGAGCAACAATTACATTGTTCTCTTGTAAGTTGTATAAGTACTATACTTTGGTTTCCCTAGTATAACCTACAAATTAGGCACTTATCCGATTTGGGTTCTAGTTTGGTATCATCCAAACATATGCCTAGCATTCCCAAATCTTCAGGAATGAGAAAACCCGGTTTCTTTCATGTTCATATCTAATATGAAATATGTCTAATAGATTTTCATGGAACCTTATTCAAAATAAGTTTTGCACTGATTAATACGTATCCCCAGAAGGAAAATGGTAGCTCAGAGCGACTCATAATTAACCTTACTATGTCCAACAAAGTTTGGTTTCTCTGTTCGGACACACGGTCAAAATGAGGTGTTCCGGGAGGAGTCCATATTGAAAGAATATTATACTCTTTCAAGTAATTGAGAAACTTATTGCTTAAGTATTTTCCACCACGATCTAACCGTGACGGTTTAATACTTTAGCCCATCTGTCTGTCTACTTCGTGTCGAAACTCTTTGAATTTATCAAAAGTTTCCGATTCGTGTTTCAAAAGAAACATATAACCATAACGCGATGCCACATCAGTAAAGGTTATGAAGTATTCATATCCACCTTTAGCCTAGCTAGATATGAGCCCACTTACGTCACTATGAACGAGGGCTAACGGATCGGTGGCACTTGCACTTTCACCAAGTAAAAGGCGTTTTAGGCATTTTGCCTAATAAACTAGATTCGTAGACATTATTTGATTAGAATTAAATTCGTCCTAGTACCCACTCTTCGAAAGTGTGGATATACGAGTCTTGTTAATGTGTCCTAGACAACAATGCCATAAATAAGTCTCATCTGATTAATTCAGTTTGAGCTATTTGTTTGTCATGTCATACATTTGAGATTCATTTATATTCAAAATATAAATAATGTTATTCACATCTAATGTGTTTATCTCAATATCATCTTTATAAAATAAAACACTTAGTGTTCTAGAATATAAAGGTATACCTGCAACGGGTTAAACTTAGATATAAAGATAATGTTTCTAGTCAAACTAGGTACATTATAACAGTTTCCTAATTTAAGTACATACCCAAAGGGTAGTTCCTAAACTTAGGTCTCTACGGTTAAAACAGCGACTCTCGTCCCATTTCCGACTCGCATGTCGATCTCAACTGAAGTCAGTCTCCTACTAATCAGCAGATTCTGCACATCAGTACATATTTATGTACAACACTTAGTATCAAAAATCCAATTTTGAAACCAGTAGTGAACATGTTTATGACAAACATGCTTGAAGTCGGAGCCTTGCCCCGCCTTCTCTTCCTTCATGTCTGTCTTGTCCATACGGCAGTCACACATCCAGTGACCCCGTTTACCACAATTTAGGCAGACATATTGGGATATGTCCATTGTCTTCCTAGAAGACTGTGACGATTTTGCCTTTGCCCATTTTTAGAAGCTCTGGCTCTGCCTCTTTGAGCATAGCCATCAACTTTCTAAGAGTTTACTCTTGGTTCATAATGAACCTGCCCCAGATTTCGGGTAGAGACTATAAGATCAAATATTTGGTAGTCTCGGCCACGTAGGTAATGCCCAGCTAACCTAGCTGATCGATGTCAGCAATCATCTGCGACACCTAGTGCTCGACAGATGTACCCTCTGACATTCATGAGCTAAAGAGCTTCTTTTGCAATTCGTACTTCTAAGATCTAATAATAGATCTATGAAGATCCTTTAATTTCAATATCATACTATAAGGATCTAATCCTTAGTTCTGATGAAGAAATTAAGGAGTCTTTACGGCAAGCATAATGGATTGAGCACTAAATTTATCATCACCATGAGTCTTCCAAAACTCATGCTCCACTATTTGCTCAACTCCGGGCTTAGGCCCGAGATGTCATTCAATCAAATAGAATAACTTCTCAGTTCCCAGGACTATCCTGAGGTTCTATTCCCAATTTGAAAATTTGAGCCGTTTAAATACATTTTCTCCCAGGATTATGTTCTAAACACTAATCTTTCAGTTATCTTGATTCCAATAGTTCAACTATCCAATCAACGATTTCAGGTACTATTGAATATAACGATTACTATAGTCTAACTATATAATCAACTATAATTTGATTAGTTAAATTCAAATATATTGATTACTATAATCCAATTATATAATCAACTATAAATTGAAGTAGTTTGAATACAGTCTAACAGTTTAATTAAAAACAACAATTAAATATTAGTCCAACTAATATATTTATTAATTAATGACGAAAAAATGAAATGAGCGCGTATTGGCAAGTATCTAAACGAAATTGCAAATTTAATACTTGCCTCCCACTATTTTTCGGCGAGCCTCTAACCCTCTGTTGAGTATTAGGGAAACCTTGTTTCCTAGTGGGCTAGGATCCCGTTAAATAACACAAAACCTTGACTTTGGCCAACAAGCTGTATGATATTTAACTAGGTAGATCTTTAAGATCAATTGGATCTCATCCAATTCCTAGATCCAGTAGGTGGACATCCAAGTCCGAAACATATATCCAATATATGCCAATATATCCAATATATTCCCTAACCTTTTTCCTCTGAATCAACTAAGCCTTGGCTTTGGCACAACAAGCTTCATGATTCCAGTTAAACGGGACCCATTGACTTTGGAAAGCTTCGTAATCGATGTCGATGGACAAGAAGTGATCTTGACTTTGGCCAACAAATCACAACTTGGACAAGACATGCGATATGGAACAAAGCCTTCATGATTCAAACACATCCGCGATGGATAAAGGTCTTGAATTTGGCCAACAAACCAGTGTCATTCTTGGATCTTGAGAATGAATCATTCAATGGAAGGAAAGCGCTTAATATTTGTTGAGGGTTTTTTCGCGTAATTGGCAACTAATTAATTATCTTTGATTAGGTCTCATCATACACCCTTAAGCATGCATTCTAAAAGCATAATAAGGCGTGGTAAATAAATTAATAATGATATGCTGATGGATATTTAAAACATTTTGTTCCTAGAAAAAATCTCTCCATTTCCTCTCTCCAGCTAGCACTATTCATATTTCTTCCCAATTACATAACACTTCTAAAGAAACCTCATTAACATTGAGGGGAATAGGTGAGAAGAGAAATACAAAGAATCAAGAGGTAATAGGCTGGACACGCAGGTCCAATTTAATAAATTCTAAATTTATTACAAAAATTTCCAAAATTGCCCTCACCCATCTAATATCCATCTGATATTCATTATTCATACATCACATCCATGTATTCACACAAAGCATGTTATCAATCAATCTAATCCAATTAATTAATCTTTAATTAATGACCATCCAATGTTCAAACAACGATTTGATTTGCGCGAGTCCAACTCGTTTAAGAATAAGTACTCAAAGTACATATTCTTGAATTATATCAAACTACAACATTAAATCCAATTTAATTTGTATTTAATACTAATTCTTTATTTAATTCCAAATTAAATAATTACACTTTTTAATGTGCCTTTGCGACTTAGATTCTAAATCTAATCTTAATGGGTCTCAAAGCCCAATTAACATCCAATGTCAATTTAATTAAAGTCCAATGGGCTTTCAATTAATTTATAAGGCATGGACTTTGGCAACCAAAGCCCAATAAGGAATCACCATTTGCCAAAAATCAATTTAGGCCCATTACGCCCAATTAAATTATTTTAAATGCCCAATAATCATATTTGGACTTTATGGAAATGGTTTTAGGCACAATTGGATCCAACCAATTAACCTAAACCAAACTTGGCCCAACCAAGCCCATTAAGCCCAAATACAACATTTTTAGCCCAATTCCAAATTAAGCCCAACTAATTAAATTCCAATATTCCAAATATCATAATTTAATCAATTAAAGTGTATTAGCCATAATTAATTATTTAAATCAACATTTCCAAAATACCAATTTACATAATTAATCATGCTTTAATTAATCAACTTATGTCTAACATAAATTGAAGCAAAATCAATCCAACATGCTTCCTAAGCACTCGGGAATATGGTGATTTTTATATCAATTTTGATTTCAATCCAATTAAATCACAAACTAATATATCCCATGCATTTTAAACATATCCAATTGTCTAAAATTCAAAAATCACCAAGAGCTAGGGCTCCTACACCATTCGGCCAAGCCAATGTATTTGGGGAAAATTAATCCAATTAATTTTTCATCAAATTTATTATATACAACTCAAAGTTAACATATTATAAGCATGCTCAAACAAATAATTTGCCTAAAACATGCTCAAATCAAAAATAACCAAATCAAAGTTAAAAACCCTAAATTTAATTTCATGCTTAATAACCGCTCTGATACCATTGTTGAGTTTTCTAGGTCAAACCAAGATCAATTAAGCAATGAAACATGTGAATACAACAAAGTAAGAATGCGGAAAATACTCACTTTGATCGGATTTTGGATGCGATGATCACAAAAATTTTCCTCCATGGAATTCCGCCAAGCTCCTTGTGTTGATCTTCAAGCTCCAAGATTTGAGTGTTGATTCCAAAATCAAGGATTGGTTTCTCTATCACCTTTGAATGATCTCTTTATGTGCTAGCAATGGAAATTTTTGCAACAAAAAATTTCCTCCATTTTGTGAGACTCTCGGCCAAGCCAAGAGAAGAGAGAGAGAGAGAGGCAATTCACGCCTAAGTGAGGGAGAGAAAAAGTGAAGAGTGAATAATGAAAAGTGTTATTGATTTTCAAAAATCAAAAAGACCTAATACCAAATCCAAGATTTTGGCAAAAGTCATTCAACCTTTCACATGAGTGTTTTACACACAATCACCTACCAACAACTTCCATCAACTTAAAGTGACAAAGTTGACTAGTGATGTGACTTGTGATGTGACTTGTGGGCCCCACTTGAATTCAAAATCCGAGTGGGCTCGCAAACACTCCCGGGCTCGGGTTCGCTAATTCCGAATTAACGAAGTTTCTGTTGCAACGTAATTAAATAATTATGCCTAGCAAAATTACTATTCACGTCGCTCGCGAATTAATTCTAAATTAATTCATTCGCCCGAATTAAAATCTAATTTTAATTCCGCGTCGAAATCTAATTTCGTTTAATATATCGAATATATTATTTTATCGATTATTTCCAAATTAATCGTTCTCTCTCTTCAAATAGTATTTTATCCCATATAAAATTTCTCCGCAATTAATCCTAGATTAATTTTCTCTCTCTTATAATTAATCCCAGATTAATTATGTGCGAGTCATACGTCATCGGTGAATCTTCGGGAAGCGACCCATGAGATCCCTGGATATGTTGGCAGTAAAACCGGTCATCGGAATATCCGAATACGTGCGTACCTAGTACCACGTTCTTACCGATTTACAAGACATGGTTGGCTTCTAGCAAAGCACCATGCCTACCCAATTCTCCAGAAATATTCTTAATGGAATATATAATCTGTATCAGTCTTAGTATACGTAGTATTGCGTATAGCGATCTAGTATCAGATGTCACATCAAGGCCTGGGGCTGGAATTGTGTCTGCCCCGTATGAAGCACATATCGGATCTCTGGTAACTAGTCTCTATAATCAGATAAACATGACCTAGTCATATTATCTCGATGATTGCAGTACTAAAGAGTACTAGTTCCGTATCCTGTATGATCATCATCCCCATATGACTGGAGTGATACTTTCATCTTGACATCAAACCCAATACACTACGATTCTCAATATACCCAGAAGAGGCGTACACAGAACCTGTTAAAGCCCTGGACGACCAAAGTATATTGATTGTCGCAAGTATTAACGATGCAAGTCTCAGGTTACGACCAAATACACCTGCCCTGATTCGGACTTCCATATACACATAGTCATACTACCAATGGAATTCGGAGGGGTCTATCCAGAGCGAAGCTGTTTCCGTACCATCGGTAAACACAACCTCCTATCACACTTGCATAAGTATCCAATACTTAAATATATGAGAACTATGCCGTTATGCTCCCATAACGCGCACAAGTGCAATGCTAGTCTATTCTGCATTATCGATGTCCAATCTCGATAATACTACGACTAGGGATGTTTTAATGATTAAACCTTAGTGGATTAATACTGTCTCATATCTTATTAATCCGGAACTAATCATTTGGACTTTTATCATTTATATATCCCGGTAATCCAATTACAAATGATAAAAGAGCAATTTCCTTTGTCGCATAGTTAATTTGTAGAACAACACAATGCTCTGTACAAATAGTGATGCTATGGGTCATAATTGTCCAACATATATATATATATATATATTATATATATATATTATATATATATATATATATATATATATATATATTAGACAAAGACCCGATAATATATAATGTAGTGCGCAATTACAACGTAGCTTGTAATTGACATTGAGAACCGTCACTACTAGAAATATATTATCAAATTAAGTTCCTGGTCAAGATTTACTAACACGGGCTGGTTAGTAAAATTCATTGAGACCAGTATATGTCGTATATCGGACTTGGTCCGATGGTTTATCCCAATAAACAATGAGTCTCGGGAGACTCGTATACATGTAGGTGTTTATTTGATAAACATTGAACGACTTACTGAAGATTACCTAATAGATGGTACACCAACATCAATATGAATATTCTTGGGTTGAGTAGCATTTTGATTCTTTGACTTGAGATACCACTGTGGATATTTGAGTTATCCTCCACACTTAGATGGCAGTCACGTCACCGATCTATTAAGATCAGACCTCTGCCGTTCGTTGGGTGTGGACTCATGCTCATGATATCCTGTGTGTATCAAGAAAGGATTCGTCAGTCCTGTGTACAGGGCATATGTATTCATTATATGATTAGCAATATGTTAAATCCATGACCGTGGTATACTTCGGAAGTAAGTTCCGAGTGTTATTTAGAAGATTACTAATAGATACGTCAACATGATTATACCTATAGATACTTGACGTTTATATCTATATCTCTGGGATAATCCGGATACCCGTGACGAAGGGATTATACCTATGCAATGACCTCGACCTGTATGATTCAGCGATTTTATCCGTGGTTGTCATATTTTATGGGTTGGTGAATTATGGACACGAAATCGGATTTTATGACGGATATGCCTAAATCTAGAGAGTCTCACTAATGACATATACTCGTAGAGCACTAGGGAAACTTTTATAAATAATGGAGATTATTTATAAAGCGTTTAACCGTTAAACAAAAATATATGCAAATGGACATAGTGGTCATTTCCTAATTAATGTGTATTTGTATTTAATATTTGATATTATTAAATACAAATTAATTAATTGTCAAATTATGATATTTGACATATATCATTAATATATGTATTTGAGATATTTAATGTAAATATAATACATATATTTAAGGTATTTATATTTTTTTATTTAATTGTTTAATTGTTAAATAATTAAATTAATTAATATAAGAAATATCTTCAATAATGATTTAACTTTTAAATGGCATGGAATGAGTGGATACACTTGTTTCATTATATTAAATGTTAGGAAATGGCAAGTTCTAATTGGTAACACTTGTAAAAGGAGATGGTGATCATTTTAAACAAGTAACCTTGACTAATTAAAATGAAACAAAAATTAAATATTTGGATATTTATTTTTTGGCAATTTTCGGCCATGTGTAAAGGTGCTATATATTTTTTTTGTTTCATTTTTCAACATAACACGAAGTTTTCCAAAAATTTACTAAAAAAAGATTGAGAGAAAAAGTGAAGAACCTAAAGGAAAAGCATGAAACTTGGAGTTTTAGTAAGTTATTTCCAATTTTCTTCAATTAAGCAATTGTTTCTTCAATTCTATACTTCAACTTGTGTAGTTTAGAATTTTCTCTAATCTTTAGTTATGTGAATTATTATGATTGGAAACTTTTTGGAGGTGTTTTGCATGTATGTTTAATTAATAAGCTTATTTGGAGTAATTAAGCTTATTTGATTAATTAGTAATCAAAGTTGCCATTCTAGAGTTGCTTAGCCATTCATAAATAACCTAGAACTGTTTTTAAGTTATTTCAAGTGGTGAGACTTGTTTGGTGAATTAAAGAATTGGATTAAAGTATTGAATTTAGTTTAATTTGTCAATTTGTGGAAATTATAAACTTAGGGTTCATAACCCTTTCCAAATTTAGGGCTTTTCATATATGTGATTTAATTTGATGTATATATGATGTATATTAAATATGGGATTGATTGGATTTGATCTTGACATATTTTGAACTAAAAATGACCAAATTGTAAATCCTGGAAATTATTGGGGCTGTTCCTCAATTTCAGAAAAATTTAAAATTTTTATTGTAAATTTTATTTTCATGTATTAGACATGTATGAATCATTTTGGGATTGATTTGGAATCACTTAAATATGTATTTGACAATTTGAGTACCAAAATGATCAAAATATAAAGTTTAGGGGTCTCACGGCAATTAATGATAAATATGATTTTTAGGTAAAAATTCAGTTTTTATTTAATGAGCAATTAGAATAAATTGGCTTACTTTAATTGCCCAAGAAAAATATTTATCGGAAATTGTTTCGGAGTGAAAGTATGCGAAAACGGTGAAAAATGGTGTTATCGGGTAACAATTGCCCAAAGAGTGAACTGGTCACTGTTTGGGTAGTCCACGAACTGTCCAAATGTTTTTGGGACTGACTTGGGCAATTCCCATATGCATTGGTCGGTCGGTTCGGCCGAAAACACATTTTATGCTATTTTACGGAAAAATATTTTCGCAAAAGTTTCGTGATGTTTCTATATTATTTATGTCATTATATGATATCGAATAAATATGTTTAGGTGAAATATGAATGCATTATTAATATTGGATATTGAATAATTTATTCGTAAGTTTAAAATTTTTAAACTACGATTTCGCCCGAACCGCGCTTTTTCCGCTGCGCCGCCCTAATAAAACCCATACAAAATGGTATCAGAGCGAGTCTGATTTTGTACCCCTGATATGATTAGCCCTTTAAATTTGATATTTAATCTAATCTTTACTTTTTACATGCATGTATTTATTTAATTTGATTAAATAAAATGAAATACATCTTTTAGTAAAACCCCCGTTAAATAAGGATTTATAAAGTGACCGGTATTAGGAATATTTGTTTCTTCGTCTGCCTTGTCAATACGGATGTAAATATTTTCATGATGTTATGGCTGTAACATGCCAAAGCTGTGCAGTTATGGTTGAAGGTAGTTCATTTGCGCCGGTAGAACTTATATGATAAGAGACAAATTCAAGTGAAAGTGGAAATCCTGAACGTGCCAAAGCTGTCAGGACTACATCGGTAGCTTGAGTTTGTCATTGACAAGTGAAGCCTTGATACGCCTCATGTGAACATGCCAAAGCTGTCACAACGAGATACGGTCAGGACAAAATCAGGAGTCATAGCGAGTGTGATTGACAATGAGTTGTCTACCCGTGAATATACCTAAGGAGAACGTGTCAAAGTTATGAGTCGAAGTATATTTATGGGGTCCACTTCCCATTATGGAATTCGATTTAATTATTGAATTATCGTTTTCCATTGGGGACTACGGTATTACGTAAAATAGTGGGAGAAACTGCTAGGTTAAAAATCCATAACTAATGCAGTGTGTAATATTATGATAATTATCGCTTATGTTTTTTTCTTATTCTATTTTTAGATAGAATTAAACTTTTATCCACTGCATGCATATTTTATATATGCTTTCCGACTTTAATTATGGTTGCAGATTTCTAGAATAGGTTCTAGATTAGAATAGACTATGATATAATCATTCTAGACAGAATAGTTTCTTATGCTGTAAAGATTGACATGAATTTGTTCATGTCTCGAGATTCTTCACTGGCATTAAGAAAACCCCATTAGGTATTTATTTATCTGATAATGACGTTTCTTGGCTTTAGTGACATTCAGAGGTCACGTGTCAGACACTATTTGCTTTTCAATTATTTGCAAATGTTTTAAATAGTTGAAGGTAAATAATGAAGCTAAAGAAAGAAGATGCGTATAGTTGTGTATAGAAAATATCGATTTTCACAATACAACAACTGTAGATATTGGATATCAGATCTTCCGTCTAGTTATTTAAAATATTGTTGAATGATTGTTTCGATATTTGATATCAGAACTTGCGACTATTGGATAGTTACTTGTTCTCTGTAAACAGTAGTTACATATTTTAAAGCGACTAGTAGTGTCATTAACCAATAGATAAACATTAAGAAAAATATTCAGTTAAGAGATACTTAGAACATTGTTTTATGAGATTTTATCACTTAAGTATTAGATGCTTATTCCATATGGTAAAGGATGGTCTGATACCAGATCACACCACATATCTTTATCCATTTAATGAATATTGTATTCAGGAAGGTGATTAAATCTCATTTAACCAATGATTGTCATTGAACCATAAAATTTATTAAACCAATAGATTTGATGTATTTACTTTAATGAGTTGTAAATTGCATTAGGTAGTTTTCATTACTTCGTAACTTAGTCAATGAATCATCATGACTTAGTTACGTGTTTCTGATGAAACACAAATATAATATTTTGACTGGTTCAAAGATATTCCATCTGAATTTTTGAAAAACCGTATCTTTAAAATTCATCGTGAGTCTTTAAATTGTTCAAAGATGTTTGATATGATCAAACATAGGAATTTAAGGCAATTAGTTCTATGGTTATTTAATGAATATGATTCTTACTTAATATAATTCTTCTACGATTCCATCTTGATGGAATTGGTTAGTGGGAGAAATTGAATCTTATATGATTTAATTCGCTTGATATTGAGTGTTACCGAATTAGTTTCAATACTCTTGGGGATATGCTTCAGAAAAACTTGTTCATCCATTTAATTAAGGTTTCATTAGTTTCTACAAGTAGAAAAATTGAATCTTGAAATGTTTGAGATTTGAATCTTTCTTTTGTATAATGGTTATATAATCAAAGGTACTTGCATCTCTGAGGTACAAGTAAAAGTTTATCATTTATTCTATTAATTGAATATTGTATTCTAATTGATAGAATATCTTTTCTACGATCCCGAGTAATAAAATTATTTTATTACTTAGAAAGTAACATCAAATGTTGACCACTGTAGAAAAGACTTGACTTACTGAAGTCAAATGTGAGAGTGATAAACTATAAATGGAACTACATAATTAATAAAATGAAATACCCTTTTATTTCTTCCATATAAGTTCAATAGGATGTCAGAATCATTTGCAAAGTATTTGATACTTAATGGTTCTATTATTTTCTTATCGAAGAAATTTATCCTATAACTTATAATGGGAACGATATTTGATATCGATTCCAAAAATTAGCATTAAACCATAGATCTAAGATTGTTCATAGCTTACTAAGACCAAGTTTGGAACTTGATTGAGCTTTCATTATGAATCGTTCGTAAATTATGGAAATGGTTTACGCAACATAAGCACAATGAGCTTATTAAAGATTTGACTTTTATGGTATGACAGTGAGAAAAGTTATACTCAGCAATCTATTGTAGATTCTGAGGAAACTTTTCTCTAGTGGCACTAATTGAACAATTTAAGATCTGTTGGTTAATGATGATATTAAATTGTGTATTTTAGCTAAAGAATACAAAGTGGCGTTTTTGAATGACTTCTTCGGATAAGAGATCAGTTGTGATTTCTTTGATTGAAGAGTACATTCTGGAATGGCCCTAGAGTTTGTATTCTGCTAAGATTATAATTTGGTATATTATCTTATAGAGCCTATTGTATACTCATATGAGCTTTCTGGAAACTTGTGTTTTCTAATTTTGATATCAGTCAGATTGTATGATTTTATCAAAGCATAGAGAATACATATGAGATAGAAAGTTTAGTGGGAGAGTACAAATTTCTTTCTAGTATTTTACATCATAATGACATTATCATTATTAAGGTAATAATGAGATGTTAATGAGGTAAAAGGTTTACATGAGTCTTATTTTCTCCGTGAAAACAGTGGGAGTTGTTTGATAAGCGGTAAATATATCGATATTTATCGTCCCTTTGACTTAATATTTTGTATAGATTCCTGCGTTTTGTGAATATTTTGATGTGTTTTGTGTATTTTGTAGATAAATAAGGTTTCAGGACTGATTGGAATCAAATCGAGGCCAAGACAGCGAAAAACGGATAAAAAGGGCAAAATTATCATTTTGGCGTCGCGACGCCTAACACTTATGTGTCGCGACCGCTAACGTGCGCCGGACACGTGTCAAAATCAGAGAAACTTACTATCACTTATGCGTCGCGACCGCTAACGTGCGCCGAACACGTGTCAAGATCAGAGAAACTTACTATCATACGCATTTGCTAACATGTGCCTGCCACGTGTCAACATCCTAGCAAATATGCTAACATACGTCGGACACTTGTCATCATCACATGCTGCCGACAATCATCATCGACACGCGTCATTGCTGACGTCAGCGTCGCGACGCGCACAACCTTTTCGTATCGCGACATCGAGCCAATAATTATGCCGACAGCCACATGTCATCCTCTCCGCAAAGCGCGTGCCACGTGTCACCAATCAACGGCGTGTCACGACGCGCAATGTTCCATGCTTCGCGACGCGCAGAACCAAACTTTACCTATAAATTGAGGCCGAAATCAGAAGGAAAATTCATACCTTCTTCTTGGGATTTCCTTAAGAATACTAAGAAGATTGTATCTTGTTTGTTTATTTACAGCTTTCTGTATTTAATTTTTTATTTTACGCAATAGTTCTTTCTTTACTTTACTTTTCAGTCTTTATTTTTACTTTTCTGTATGAGGAGGTAACTCCCCTCTGTTGGGGTGAAAGGTTAAGCTTTTATTACTAATATTTAGATTAATCTCCCTTAATTATAATATATAAACTATTTAAAACCTGACTTAATGGGATACCGCCTTTATGGTCGGTTGGACTTAATTAAATTTATTTTAACCTGACTAAATTGGATATCGCCTTTATGGTCGGTTGGAATTAATCATAAATCCGACTTAATCAGGATACCGCCTATATGGTCGATTGGTAATGTCATGCAAAGTTAATATATTATAATAAGGGAGATCTAAATTAGAAGTAATAAAAGTAGATCCTCTAACCCTAATATTTTCTTTATTGTTTATTTTATCTTCCAAGATATGTGTGGTAACCAACCCCCGTATATAGGGTTGTGATGAATTCCAACTTCAATGGTTTATAAGTGGTAATTTTATGTTTTGGGTAATATAAAGGTTCATTTATTGAGCCTTACTCTTAATGCTTCTTGTTAACTGGCCATTAATAAGATTGATTTGGTAAACTTAAAATGAACTTGGAAAAAAGATTTTAGGTTTCAGCCTTAGACTCAATAGCTCACGATCTCACCTTGGGGTAAGAGACTCTTAGGTAGATTTCCTTACAGGATAGGAATATACCTGTCGGGCGGGGATAGCCATAATTGAAAATTATTCTTAATGAATTCAGGCAACTTGGTTAACATAGGAATATGATTAATTGGGTTATACTGGGTATTTGCATCTGACCGTCGGAAGAGGCTTTTGCATAAATTCGTGTTACATGTTATAAACTGATATATTGCACAAATGTGGGATAACCACTTCATCTTTAAAAGATATTGGAAGGATTCACAACCCTAGATAGTTTTATAATATTGAATTTTCCTTTAATTTACATTCGCACTATTTTATTTACTTATTTTTAGACAAAAATCACCATCCAATCAACAATCAATCTATTAGATACTCGTAAACATTTAACGTCATAAATTAATAGTTAAGGTATTAAGTCCTCGTGGGATCGATACATTTTATACTACTTGAACGATACGTGCGCTTGCTTTACGTGAGTGATTTCACCGATCATTGTCTCTGTTATATTCTATATAAAGTTTTATATATGATATAAAACTAAGAGACTTATGAAATACTCTTATTAGTCGTACATTAGATATGATATAATAAAGGACACAGTGAGACTATCTGTGTGACAGTTAGTATAACTGTTTGACAGTTAGTGTGTCTATAATATATAATATTCATCTTTTGTAAATGATTATTCATTTGTCGAAAGAGAAATTGATTAGAATGTCTAGTCAATCTTATGCATCGTAGGATGATGGAAAAATGAATATTATATTAAGTACGATTAGAGATATCAATTTAATCGTAATTGTTATTAGTTATTTTGATATCCTCTAGACCATAAGATGTGTCTTGAAACATGTTATTTATTATCTTTGAGATATTAAGAACGAGTTTCTAATTAATGGAGAATAAAGTTGCAACCATTATGGTCAGATTAGTTTTGAGTCTAATTATGACGTTAGATAGTCTAGGTCATAAAGAGTCATAAAAGATGCAGTGGGAGTCTCACAGATGATTCCACTATGAGGGTGGAGTTAGTTGCAACTTATGAAGTATCGACTTATGAAGTTGCACCGTGACATTGTAGATTTGAAGTTTGGTATTGGTGTTGTGCTTGCGGTTGTCTGCATAGTATTTTGGATTTGATCCACCAATACTTGGACAATTCAGTAGCTGTAGCACAATATTGATGTGGCATCTGAGTCATATTGATGTAGAACTTAGTTTCTACAAAAATATGAATGATGTTAGCTAAGGGAAACAATTGGATTTATGCTAGCTAAGGGAAACAATTGGGTTTGTTTGAAAAACTCAATATGTTATAGCGGGCTTACTTGTTGTTGCCTACATTTTGAGCGCTAGGTGAGTTCTTGAGGGCCATACGTATGTGATACACATTAAGATGTGTATATGATACCGTGGATTGGAACTAGAGCAAGTGGGATAAATTATTAGGGTTGGAGCTCAGAGCGCCAATCTCGATCGTATTTATGTCCGATTCATGAATACAAGCAATACCTTTTTCCATAATATTGCTTATTTACGGTAGCACCTCTTGTCTTTTATTATATATATTCGATCTAATTCATTAGATTGAAACTAAATCGTGTTTAGTGATATATATATATATATAATATATATATATATTAGACAAAGATCCGATAATATATAATGTAGTGTGCAATTACAACGTAGCTTGTAATTGACATTGGGAAGCGTCACTACTAGAAATATATTATCAAATTAAGTTCCTGGTCAAGATTTACTGACATGAGTCAGTTAGTAAAATCCGTTTAGACCAGTACATGTCGTATATCGGACTTGGTTTGATAATTTATCCCAATGAACCATGAGTCTCGGGAGACTCGTATAGACGTGTAGGTATTTATTTGATAAACACTGAACGACTCACCGAAGATTACCTAATAGATGGTACACCAACGTCAATAGGAATCTTCTGGGGTTGAGTAGCATATTGATTATTTGACTTGAGATACCACGGTGGATATATGAGTTATCCTCCACACTTAGATGGCAGTCACGTCACGGATCTATTAAGATCATACCCCTGCTTGTTCGTTGGGTGTGGACTCATACTCATGATATCATGTCTGTATCAAGAAAGGATCTGTTAGTCCTGTGTACAATGCATAGGTATTCATTATATGATTAGCAATCTGTTAAATCCATGGTTGTGGTATACTTCGGAAGTAAGTTTCGAGTGTTAATAGAAGATTTCTAATAGATACGTCAACACGATTATACCTATAGAGATTTGATATTTATATTTATATATCGGGGGTAATCTGGATACCTGTGACGGAGGGATTATACCTATGCAATGACCTCGACCTGTATGATTCAACGAGTTTATTTGTGGTCGTCATAATTTACAGGTGGGTGAATTATGGACACGAAATCAGATTTTGTGACGGATATGCCTGAATCTAGAGAGTCTCACTAATGAAATATACTCGTAGAGCACGAGAGCAACTCTTATAAATAATGGAGATTATTTATAAATCGTTTAACCGTTAAACGAAAAATACATGCAAAATGACCTAATGGTCATTTCCTAATTAATGTGTATTTTTATTTAATATTTGATATTATTAAATACAAATTAATTAATTGTCAAATTATGATATTTGACATATATCATTAATATATGTATTTGATATATTTAATGTAAATATAATACATATATTTATGATATTTGTATTTAATTATTTAATTGTTAAATAATTAAATTAATTAATGTAAGAAATATATTTAATAATGATTTTACTTTTAAATGGCATGGAATGAGTGGATACACTTGTTTCATTATATTAAATGTTAGGAAATGGCAAGTTCCAATTGGTAACACTTGTAAAAGGTGATGGTGATCATTTTAAACAAGTAACATTGACTAATTAAAATGAAACAAAAATTAAATATTTGGATATTTATTTTTTCACAATTTTCGGCCATGTGTAAAGGTGCTATAAATTATTTTTTGCTTCATTTTTCAACATAACACAAAGTTTTCCAAAAATTTACCAACGAAAGATTGAGAGAAAAAGTGAAGAACCTAAAGGAAACGCTTGAAACTTGGAGTTTTAGTAAGTTATTTCCAAGTTTCTTCAATTAAGAAATTGTTTCTTCAATTATATACTTCAACTTGTGTAATTTAGAATTTTCTCTAATCTTTAGTTATGTGAATTATTATGATTGGAAACTTGTTGGAGATGTTTTACATGTATGTTTAATTAATAAACTTATTAGGAGTAATTAAGCTTATTTGATTAATTAGTAATCAAAGTTTCCATTCTAGAGTTGCTTAGCCATTCATAAATAACCTATAATTGTTCTTAAGTTATTTCAAGTGGTGAGACTTGTTTGATGAATTAAAGAATTGGATTAAAGTATTGAATTTGGTTTAATTTGTCAATTTATGGAAATTATAAACTTAGAATTCATAACCCTTTCCAAATTTTGGGTTTTTCATATATGTGATTTAATTTGATGTATATTAAATTTGGGATTGATTGGATTTGATCTTAACATGTTTTGAACTAAAAATGACCAAATTAAAAATCCTGGAAATTATTGGGGCTGTTCGGCAATTTCAGAAAAAATTTGAATTTTTATTGCAAACTGTATTTTCATGTATTAGACATGTATGAATCATTTTGGGATTTATTTGGAATCACTTAAATATGTATTTGACAATTTGAGGACCAAAATGATCAAAATGTAAAGTTTATGGGTCTCACGGTAATTAATGATAAATCTGATTTTTCAGATAAAAAATTAGTTTTTATTTATTGAGTAATTATAATTAATTGGTTTATTTTAATTTCCCAAGAATAATATTTATCGGAAATTATTTCGGAGTGAAAATACGCGAAAACGATGAAAAACGACGTTACCGGGTAACGGCTGACCATACAGTGAAATTGTCACTAATTGGGCAGTCTACGAACTGTCCAAATATTTTTGGGGCTGACCTAGGCAGTCCCCATGTGCATTGGTCGGTCGGTTCGGCCGGAAATGCGTTTTATGTATTTTGCGAAAAAACATTTCGTAAAAGTTTCGTAAAGTTTCTATATTATTTTTTGTCGTTATATGATATCGAATAAATATATTTAGGTGAAATATGAATGAATTATTAATATTAGATATTAAATAATTTATTCGTAAGTTTTAAAATTTTAAACTACGATTTCGTCCGAACCGCGTTTTTTCCGCTGCGCAGCACTGATAAAACCCTAACATAAAACATAGTAGATAAAACAGAGAAAAGAATAGTGAAACCTGAATTTGGTGTAAACAAGCACTCGGTAGTAGATGCACACAAGTAATGGTGAGATGGGATAAGGTATATGTGTTTGGGAAGTAAAGAGATGGATTTGGGAGAGTTTTGGGCGTGAGAACTGAATTTTGGGAGAGAAATGATGAATGTGTTTTGTGAGGATTGTGTTGAGTCTGCTGGTTTAAGTGCTAAATTTGAAAGCATGTCGCGACTCACATTGTTCAGAGTCATGACGCGCGGCCATAAAATTTGGGGGTTTTGTGATTAGAGTTGCCACTCGAATAGTATTGTGTTGCGATGTTATCATTGACACGTCGCGACGTGAAAGGTATTGTGTCGTGACGTGCATGGTTCTAGAGGTTCTGTTTTGGTTTTCTTCTTCAACGAGTCGCGATGTGATATCATTGAAGTCGAGACGCGTTTGACCCGAGTCACGACGCTATAACATTCTAGTCGTGACGTGTATTATTTTGAACTCTCTGCCTGACTTTTATACTGTTGCGTGTCACAACCCGCACATGGAAGTCGCGACGTGATGGCCTTCATCAGATGGTTCAATATTGCTCTGTCTTGAATCCTCTATTGGTGCTATTTTCTACTAAAACAACATACAAAATTTAAAACACACGTTATATTATGCAATAAACAAAATTGAAATGAAAAACTTTGAAGACAAGGAAAAATAAAAATTTGCATGGGTTTTCTTCCCGCTAGCGCTAAGCTTAACGTCTTCAGCTAGACGTGACCAAATTGCTAGACTCGGTCTGCTAATGTTAGACTTGTTTTTTGGCGCTCGATAGATTCTCCCCAATAGTGTTTGACTTTTTGGCTGTTTACTTTGAATGTATTATCAGAGTTGGGATCTTGCAGTTCAACTGCTCCGTGGACCTGACCACCTTGACTTCAGCTTTCCAGGGAAAATTTTTAGCCTTGAGTTGTATAATAGCACCTGCTGCCCTGGTTTGAGTTATCTGTGCACTAGTTTCTGATCATGCCACTTCTTGGTCTTTTCTTTATACAGTTTGGCATTTTCATAGGCATGGAGGTGAAATTCTTCCAGTTCATTCAATTGGAGTAGTTGTTTCTACCCCGCAGCTTGTAGCTCAAAATTTAACTTTTTCAAGACCTAGTATGTTTTTTGCTCGAGTTCCCCAGGCAAATGGCATGCCTTTCCGAACACTAGTCGATATTGTGACATTTCGATTGGTGTCTTATAAGCTTTCTGATAGGCCCATAATACATCATCCAATTTTCTGGACCAATCCTTCTTTGTTGAATGCTCCATGATGCTTTTGATTTCTCTATTAGAAACTTCAACCTGACCACTTATCTGCGGGTGGTACACAGTAGCAACTTTGTGAGTAACTCTATATTTAGCTAGGAGTGCATCGAAGTACTCGTTGTAGAAATGCATGTCACCATCACTTATGATTGCTCGAGGGGTCCCAAAACGAGTAAAAATATTTTTCTTGAGGAATTGCAGTACCAGTTTGGAGTCATTTGATGGCAGTGCTATTGTTTCCACCCACTTGGAAACATAATCCACTGCAACTATAATATAGAGGTTTCCATGTGATGGAACAAATGGTCCCATGAAGTCGATCACCCAAACATCAAATAATTCAACCTCTAAGATACTTTGGAGAGGTCATTCATTCCTTTTGGAGATATTTCCCATAATGATGAATGAATAACAAAGAAGAGTGGCGGAAACACACTTACAATGATCAACTTTGGATGTGTTGATCAACAAAATTTGCTCCTCCAAGGACCTTAAAGATTCGGCCAAGGGACTCCACAATGCTCCAAGCTTTGTTTTGATTTTCCAAGCTCTCAAGTAGGTTTCCCTAACACCTTGTATGAATCCTTGATGAGTGCTAGCTCCATGAAAGATTTTGCAACAAAATCCTTTGTATTTTTCCTCATGAACCTCACGGCAAAAGAAGAAAAATGGGGGGAGTATTTGGCTTCTCAAATTCGGCCAAGAGAGAGAAGATGCAAGACTTGTGTAATTGTTTCAAAAACAATTAATTAATTGATATACCAAAAGTTGTATTTCCTTTTCCAAAAAGTCAACACAATTTTGGAGCCAAAATTTACATTAAATGCCCACACATAACTCCATCATGAATAGTGACAGCATGTCACTCACCAAAAAGGTGACAAGACATCCATCACTAAAGTGACAATTGATGTGACTTGTGATTTAAAATACGAGTGGGCCCGCAAACACTTCCAGGCTCGGTTTCACTAATTCCAAATTAACGAACTTCCGTCGCGAAGTAATTAAATAATTATGCCTAGCGAAATTACAATTCACGTCGCTAACGAATTAATTCTAAATTAACTCGTTTGCCCGAATTAAAATATAATTTTAATTCCGCGTCGAAATCCAATTTCGAATAATATATCAAATATATTATTTTAACGATTAATTCCAAATTAATTTTTCTCTCTCTTCAAATAGTACTTTATCCAAGATAAAGTCTCTCCGCAATTAATCCCAGATTAATTAAGTTCGAATCATACGTCATCGGTGAATCTTCAGGAAGCGACCCAAGAGATCCATTGATATGTTGGCAGTAAATACATTCGTCGGACTATCCGAACACGTACATACCTCGTACTACATTTTTACCGATTTACGAGACAAGGTTGGCTTCTAGCAAAGCGCCTTGCCCACCCAATTCTCCAGAAACATGCTTACAGGAATAAGCGATCTATATCAGGCGTAGTATACATAGTATTGCGTATTTTGATCCAGTATCGGATGATCACATGCAAGGCCTGGGACTGGTACAGTCTCTGCCCCGTACGAAGCATAGATCGGATCACGAGCAACTAGTCTCTTTATTATCGGATAATCATGACCAAGTCATATTATCCCGATGGTTGCAACCCTTTAGAGAACCAGTTCTGTATCCCTGCGTGATCATCATCTCCATATGACTGGAGTGACACTTCCGTCTTGACATCACACCCAACACACTACGATTCTCAATATACCCAGCAGAGGCGTACACAGAACCTGTTAAAGCCCTGGACGACCAAAACCAAAGTATATTGATTGTCGCAAGTATTAGCGGTGCAAGTCTCAGGTTAAGACCAAATACACCTACCCTGATTTCGGACTTCCATAGACACATTGTCATACTACCAATGGAATTCCGAGGGGGTCTATCTAGAGGGAAGCTGTTTCCCGTATAATCGGTAAACACAACCTCCTATTACACTTGCATGAGTATCCTATACCCAAATATATGAGAACTATGCCGTCGTGCCCTTACAACGCGCACAAGTGTAATACTAGTCTTTTACGCATTATCGATGTCCAATCTTGATAATACTCTGACTAGGGATATTTAATGATTTATCCTTCGTGGATTGATACTGTCTCATATCTTCTCAATCCAGGAACAAATCACATGGACCTCCTATCATTTATACATCGTGGTGATCTAATCACAAATGATAAGAGGGCAATCTCCTTTGTCACATAGTTAATTTGTACAACAACACCATGATCTGTACAAATAGTGACGCTATGGGTCATAATTGTCCAACAATCTCCCACTTAGCCTATAACCAGTCACTCGAGTGTCTTACACTCGAACTATGTACGGTTGGCTCAAACTACTGAGAAAAGGCTTTCGTCTGCGGATTTGCATGATTATCATCTGATACGATTTATTCGATCATAAAATCACCACGATGTATGAACCGAACGAATCATATGAATATCGAAGTATGTATCTGGATTGTTGATGAGACCATTAATTCTTTAGCCTGTGCTGACGCCTAGCTCAGCTGCTAACAGAACTATATCTAATCTAATTAGATTATTATTGACCCAGATGGCTTCTATTGCTGCCTCAGCTGCATCATTAACCCGCATTTGTTGTTTATTCGGTAACAGTATCTTGCTTGGAAGATTTCCAGCTCACTGTTCCGTTATTCAAATTGTATAGTACCGTTTGTAACTTTTATTCGTTTTATCGGTCTGGAAACTTGCAGTAGTGAACCCAGTCACTTCAAGTTCTCCTTCTCCATAGTTTAAGACAGCATCCTTAGTTCTCTAAGAAACTAAAGGATGTTCTTAATTTCAATCCAGTGACTATCACTTGGATTGGCCTGTTTGTGACTCCATATGCTTAAAGCGTATGAGACACCAGGTCACGTACATTTTTCAATGTGCGAGTTCTCGGAGAGTGATAACAACTTTAAATCTATCTCAGTAGATCTTTATTCCTAGAATAAAGTTGTTTCTCCCAAGAATTCTTCGGAGAATTTTCTCGAAAGCCAAGCTTTCACCGATTGTTATTATGGGAATATCATTTCAAAGAAATGACACATTATCATTATTTTATACGACATTTATTGTCAGTGCACTCCCACTAACCTCCTTATATATACAAGAATCATTTCATTTTGAATTAAATCATAAACTATTATGATTACATCAAAACGGTAATTCCAAGAACCTAATGCTTGCTTCAATCCAAACATGGATCGAATAACCTGCAAACCTTGTTTGCTAGTTTTGGTACGACAAAACCGTCAGGATGTTGTAAACATCCTCCAAAAGGTTTCCTTTTCAGGAAAGCGATTTTCCGTTAAGCTGACATATTTCATAATTGAAACATGCAGCATTAGCAAGCATTATCCAAATAGATTTACAGTGGCAACAGGTAAAACGTTTTGTCGTAATCAACACAATGTTGATAACAATACCTTTCCGCTAAAAGCCTAGCTTTATACGTTGGTATGTTGCCATCCATGTATGTCTTCCTTGAAGACTTATATAGTACCAATAGGCACAGTGCCTTGCGGTACAACAACTAGTGTCTAAACATAGTTGATATACATGGAATCCATTTCGGACTCATGACACTTTGTCATAATAGGGAGTCGATACCTTGTATCACTTCCTCATACGTAGTAAGTTGGTATACCTCAATAAGATTGACATCTTTATGAGGTGAGATTAGAAACCCATACCCCTGGTTATTTTCTGACTCTCTCCGAACTACGTGGTTCTTGTGTATTCGAAGATTATTGGTATAGTTTCATCATTGATGAACTATTTGTATTCCATTAGGATTCGACGCCTGGAATAGTATTACACCGTTTTTCATCGAGTTTTACTATCCTCTCACTTACCACTGCATTTAGGTATTCCTCTTGGGAAAACCGCATGGTGAGCAACAATTAAATTGTTCTCTAGTGAGTTGTATAAGTACTATACTTTGGTATCCCTAGGATAACCTACAATTGGCATTTATCCAATTTTGGTTCTAGTTTGGTATCATCCAAACATATGCCTATCATCCCAAATATTCAGGAATGAGAAACCCGGTTTCTTTCCTGTTCATATCTAATATGAAGTCTGTCAAACAGATTTTTTATGGAACCTTATTCAAAATAAGTTCTTCACTGTTTATATGTATCCATTGAAGGAAATGGTAGCTCAAAGCGACTCAAGATTAACCTTATCATTACTAACAAAATTCGGTTTCTCCGTTCGGACACACCGTTAGGATGACTTGTTCCGGGAGGAGTCCTCATTGAAAGAATACTATACTCTTTCAAGTTTATTAGAAACTTATTGCTTAAGTATTTCATCATGGTCTAACCGTGATGGTTTAATACTTTAGATGATCTGTTTGTCTATTTCGTGTCGAAACTATAAAAGTTTCCGATTTGTGTTTCAAAAGAAACACAAAACCATAACGCGATGCCACATCCGTAAAGGTCACTAAATATTCATATCCACCTCTAGCCTAGCTAGATATGGGCCCACTTGCTTCACTATGAACTAGGGCTAACAAATCGGTTGCATTTGCACTTTTACCAAGTAAATAGTGTTTTAGACACTTTGCCCAATAAACTAGATTCGTAGACTTTATTTGAATAGAATCAAATATGTCCTAGTACCCACTCTTCGAAAGTGTGGATATACGATTCTTGTTTAATTGTGTCCCAGACAACAATGCCACAATAGTTTCTTTTGATCAAATCAGTTTAAGCTATTCGTTTGTCATGTTATACGTTTGAGATTTATTTATATTCAAAATATAAATTCTGTTATTCACACTTAATGTGTTTATCTCAATATCATCTTTATATAATAAAACACTTTAGTGTTCTAGGATATAAAGGTAAATCCGCAACGGATTAAACACTGATATAAAGATAATGCTTCTAGTCAAACTAGTTACATTATAACAGTTTCCTAATTTAAGTACATACCCGAGGGTAGTTCCTAAACTTAGGTATCTACGGTTAAAACAGCGACTTTCGTCCTGTTTCGATTCGCAGATTAATCTCGATTGAAGTCAGTATCCTGCTCATAGCAGATTCTGAACATCAATACATATTTATGTACCACACTAAGTATTTAAAATCCAATTTTAATACTAGTAGTGAACATATTTTTGACAAACATATTTGAAGTCGGAGCTTTGCACTGTCTTCAATTCCTTCATGTCTGCTTTGTTCAAACGGCAGTCACGCTTCCGCGATCCCGTTTGCCACATTTAAAGCAGACATTTTGGGATATGTCATTTATCTTCCGAGAAGACTATAATGATTTTGCCTTTGCCATTTTTCAACATTTCAGAAGCCTTTGGCCAAGCCTTGGGTTTCTAGAATATCGTAGTAAGGTGCGCCTTGCGCTACTTGCCTTATTGCGAACTTTGACTTTGTCTCCTTGAGAATAGTCATTAATTCTCCAAGAGTTATTTATTGCAATTCGGTACTTCAAAGATCTAAGTATAGATCTATGAAGATCCTTCAATTTCATCATCATACTTTAAGGATCTAATCCTTAGTTCTAATTCAGAAATTAAGGAGTCTACTGCGACAAGCTAAATGGATTTAAGCACTAAAGTTATCATCACATAAATCTTCCAAAGATTATGCTCTACTATTTGCTTATTTACGAGCTTAGGCCTAATATGTTATTTTATCAAATAAAGTAACTTATTAGTTTCCAGGAACATCCTGAAATTTATTCCCAATTTGAAAATTAAACCATTTAAATACATTTTCCCTAGGATTATGTTTTAAATGTCAATCTTTCATTATATCTTGATTTTAACAGTCCAACTATTTAATCAACGAATTTCAGTACTATTTATTATAATGATTACTATAGTCCAACTATTTAATCAATTATAATTTAATTGTTTGAATACAGTCCAACTGTTAATTAAAACAACGATTAAATATTAGTCCAACTAACATTTAATTTATTTGACGAATGATATTTGATTTGAGCGTGTATGGCAAGTAATTAAACGAATATTGCAAATTCAATTCTTGCCTCCCACTATTTTTCGGCGAGCCTCTAACCCTCTGTCGAGTACTCGGGAAACCGTGTTTCCTAGTGGGCTAGGATCCCTTTAAATATCACACAATCTTGACTTTGGCCAACAAATTGTATGATAATTAACTAGGCAGATCTCTAAGATCAATTGGATCCAATCCAATTCCTAGATCCAGTAGGGGGACATCCAAGTCCGAAACATATATCTTATATATGCCAATATATCCAATATATTACCTAACCTATTTCCTCTGAATCAACTAAGCCTTGGCTTTGGCACAACAAACTTAGTGATCTCAGTTAAGCGTGACCCATTGACCATGGAAAGCTTCGTAATCAATGTCGATGGACAAGAAGTGATCTTGACTTTGGCCAACAAATCACAACTTGGACAAGACACCAATATGGATCAAAGCTCTCATGATTCAAACACATCCTCGACGGACAAAGGCATTGACTTTGGCCAACAAACCAATGCCAATCTCGGATCTTGAGTAAGAATCACTCAATGGAAGGAAAAACGCTTAATATTTTGTGAGGGTTTTTCGCGTGCAAATTGGCAACCAATTTATTATCTTTGTTAATGTCTCATCATCATACACCCTTAAACATGCATTCTAAACACATAATAAGGCGCGTAAAGTAAATTAATAACGATATGCGGATGGATATTTAACAGATTGTTCCTAGAACAAATCACTCAATTTCCTCTCCCCGGCTAGCACTATTCTACTTCTACCCAATTACATAATACAATAATAGAAACCTCATTAACATTGAGGGGAATTAGGTGAGAAGAGAATACAAAGAAATAATGAGAGATAAGGCTGGACACGCAGGTCCAATTTATAAATTCCAAATTTACAACAATTTCTAAAATTGCCCTTTCCCTTCTAATATCCATCCGATATACGCTATTCATTCAACACATCCATATATTCATTCATAGCATGCAATTCAACCAATCTAATCCAATTAATTAGTCTTTGAATTATGTGATAATCCAATGTTCAAACAACAGTTTGATTTTGCCCGAGTCCAACTCGTTTGAGAATTATATCGAACTACTCATTAAATCTAATTTAATTCGTATTCAATACTAATTCATTTATTTAATTCCAAATTAAATATCTACACTTTTTAATGCGCTTTAATGATTTAGATTCCAAATCTAATCTAATCGGGTCTCAAAGCCCAACTAACATTCAATGTCCGTTTAATTAAAGTCCGATGGGCTTTCAATTGATTTCATGAGGCATGGGCTTTGGTCAATATGGGTCAAACCCAATTACCAAGCCCAAATAAGGAATCACCCTCATATGCCAAGAAAACAATTTTAGCCCATAAGGCCCAATTAAACTTTTAAAGCCCATTTATTACATTTGGACTTAATGGAATGATTTAGGCCCAATTTGGATCCAATCCAATTGGCCTAAACCAACTTGGCCCAACCAAGCCCAAATATAACAATTTCAAGCCCAATTCAAAATCAAGCCCATTAATCAAATTTTAAAATTCCAAATTTTATAATTCAATTAACTTAAGTGTAATACATCAATTAATTACCCAAATTAATATTTCCAAAATACAATTTAACTAATTAATTATGTATCCAATTGTTCAATTAATGTCCAACATTTTTGAATTAAAAATCAACTTGTCACATGCCATAAGGCTCTCGGCATTTGTTAGGATTTTTGTCCGATATCATTTTTCAATCTGATCGAATTACAAATCGACATTTTCAATTCGTTTCAAGTCATCCAATGATCATCAAAACAAAAAATACCAAGACCCTAGGGTAAGATTAACATTCGGCCAAGCCTAATGGTGGGCTAAAATTTGATCCAATCAATATTTCAAGAAATTGATCATATACAACTTCATAAAATCATCATTTAAGCATACTCAATCCATCAATTTAATCAAATCATGCTCAAATAGATTTTACCCAATTTTTACCCTAATTCATTTCATGATCATTTTGGCTCATAGATACCATTGTTGGATTTCTAGGTTTAATCCCAAGATCAAGATAAGCATAAAATGATGAATGAATAACAAAGAAGAGTGGCGGAAACACACTTACAATGATCGGCTTTGGATGTGTTGATCAACAAAATTTTCTCCTCCAAGGACCTTCAAGATTCGGCCAAGGGACTCCACAATGCTCCAAGCTTTGTTTTGATTTTCCAAGCTCTCAAGTAGGTTTCCCTAACACCTTGTATGAATCCTTGATGAGTGCTAGCTCTATGAAAGATTTTGCAACAAAATCCTTTGTATTTTTCCTCATGAACCTCACGGCAAAAGAAGAAAAATGGGGAGAGTATTTGGCTTCTCAAATTCGGTCAAGAGAGAGAAGATGCAAGACTTGTGTAATTGTTTCAAAAACAATTAATTAATTGATATACCAAAAGTTGTATTTCCTTTTCCAAAAAGTCAACACAATTTTGGAGCCAAAATTTGCATTAAATGCCCACACCTAACTCCATCATGAATAGTGACTGCATGTCACTCACCAAAAAGGTGACAAGACATCCATTACTAAAGTGACAAGTGATGTGACTCGCGATGTGACTTGTGGGCCCCACTTGATTCAAAATATGAGTGGGTCCGCAAACACTTCCGGGCTCGGTTTCGCTAATTCCAAATTAACGAACTTCCATCGCGACGTAATTAAATAATTATGCCTAGCGAAATTACTATTCACGTCGCTAACGAATTAATTCTAAATTAACTCGTTTGCCCGAATTAAAATCTAATTTAATTCCGCGTCGAAATCCAATTTCGAATAATATATCAAATATATTATTTTAACGATTAATTCCAAATTAATCTTTCTCTCTCTTCAAATAGTACTTTATCCAAGATAAAGTCTCTCTGCAATTAATCCCAGATTAATTAAGTTCGAATCATACGTCATCGGTGAATCTTCGGGAAGCGACCCAAGAGATCCCTGGATATGTTGGCAGTAAATACGTCATCGGACTATCCGAACACGTACGTACCTCGTACTACATTTTTACCGATTTACGAGACAAGGTTGGCTTCTAGCAAAGCGCCATGCCTACCTTATTCTCCAGAAACATGCTTACAGGAATAAGTGATCTATATCAGGCGTAGTATACATAGTATTGCGTATTTCGATCCAGTATCAGATGATCACATGCAAGGCCTGAGGCTGGTACAGTGTCTGCCCCGTACGAAGCATATATCGGATCACGAGCAACTAGTCTCTTTATTATCGGATAATCATGACCAAGTCATATTATCCCGATGGTTGCAACCCTTTAGAGAACCAGTTCTGTATCCATGCGTGATCATCATCTCCATATGACTGGAGTGATACTTCCGTCTTGACATCACACCCAACACACTACGATTCTCAATATACCCAGCAGAGGCCTACACATAACCTGTTAAAGCCCTGGACGACCACAACCAAAGTATATTGATTGTCGCAAGTATTAGCGGTGCAAGTCTCAGGTTAAGACCAAATACACCTACCCTGATTTCGGACTTCCATAGATACATAGTCATACTACCAATGGAATTCCGAGGGGGTCTATCCAGAGCGAAGCTGTTTCCCGTACCATCGGTAAACACAACCTCCTATTATACTTGCATGAGTATCATATACCCAAATATATGAGAACTATGCCGTCATGCCCTCACAACGCGCACAAGTGTAATACTAGTCTTCTACGCATTATCGATGTCCAATCTCGATAATACTCTGACTAGGGATATTTAATGATTTATCATTCGTGGATTGATACTGTCTCATATCTTCTCAATCCAGGAACAAATCACAGGGACCTCCTATCATTTATACATCATGGTGATCTAATCACAAATGATAAGAGGGCAATCTCCTTTGTCACATAGTTAATTTGTACAACAACACCATGATCTGTACAAATAGTGACGCTATGGGTCATAATTGTCCAACAGTTATCGACCTCCTCTTGGGCTACATAATGCCGTAATAACTGATCGATATATTTTTTGAACAAGTATGGTTTGTTCCAAATGTACTGCTTTACTTTACTGAAGAATTTCTTCCTTTGCTGATGTGTCCATTCCAGTGGCCATTTTCCCGACACTATATAATTCACATAATCAGCATACCACGGGACTTTCTTGTGCATGGTGGTGAATAACTGCTCGTCAAAGAATATCTCATTTATTATCAGCTCATTACCAGTTGTAGCTTCATTCTCAAGTCGCGACAGATGATCCGCTACTTTATTTTCTGTTCATTTCCAATATCGGATCTCCAAATCAAATTCTTGCAGTAGTAGCACCCAGTGAATCAGTCTTAGTTTGGCATCCTTCTTTGCTATTAGGTACTTGATGGCTGAATGATCTGTGTACACTATCACCTTTGGGCTCGATAAGTAAGAACGAAACTTGCTAAAGGAAAACACTACTGCCATCAGCTCTTTTTCAGTTGTTGTGTAGTTGAGTTGTGTCTTGTTCAAGGTCTTGCTAGCGTAGTAAATAATATGAAAAATCTTCTCCTTACATTGCCCTAAGACTGCACCCACTGTAAAATCATTTACATTGGACATCTTGCCTCAGTAAGCAGTGATTGTTCACGTCAAACGATAAAGCTTGAAAAAAAAAGATTATTGTTTATAAATAAATTATCATTGCCAAAATGTGTGAACTCTAACATAACTTTAGGACAACAATATTACTCTCTTTTCAACTACAACTTGTGAATATTGTGGGCACAATGAATTTATTAATACCTTGTTAATTGTGTATATGGAGAATGATAAAAGCATAGGAGAATTTACTTATTTAGTAATTTAGAAAGAAAGAAAACAACTACTAACTTGAATAAGAATTTCACTTATTTAGTTACTAACTATTTATTTTGTTTCTTTTATCTTTTTATTTTTTGTGTGCATTTAATTGACGTTTGTGGGTATCGTCGATGTAAACCCTCATGAGACTATAACTCGTCCACTAGGGACACCTAGGGGTCGCTAAATGCAATCGCGATCCCTACAAAAGTGGCTTAGATTAATTTAGTCTTAGTTGTTTATTTCATTTTGATTCTTTTAATTTTGCTCCAGGACTAGCAAAATGTTAGGTTTGGGGGTGTGATGAGCAGAAAATATATCAATATTTACTACCCATTTGACCTAATATTTTGTATGTTTTCTTGTTTTTTATGAACGTTTTGATGTGTTTTATTTATTTTGCAGATAAATAAAGTATTGGGATTCAATGGAATCAACTCGGGCTAAAACGATGAAAAACAAACAAAAAAGGCAAAAATGGAATTTCACAGCTCGTGTTGCGATGCGCAGGACTTCCGCGTCGTGACGCATCACCATCAAGCGCCGAAAGCAGAGCTGCCAACACGCGGCAACAACTGTGCAGTGCATCGCGATGCAACAACTTCTACGCGACGCTAGCCAATCCCACGTACATGTGTCAACATCTCATCGAGTCACGACGTGCAGCATTTCACGTGTCGCGATGCTGACCTGGATTTTTCCCTATAAATAGCAGTTGAACTCATTTTCCATTTTCATACTTTTCTTCAGGTTTCTATTAAGGAATTTGGGGATTGTTGACCGGCGTAAACACACACGTATAACGCAAGCGCACGTATCGTTCAAGTAGTATAAAAATATCGATCCCACGAGGACTTAATTCCTACTGTTGTTATTAATTGTTGAATCTATTTATTTACAATATCTAATTAAATGGATAAGAGAGATATTGTTTGTTTGTTTGGTTGAAAGACTTTGCTAAATAAATAAATAAATAAAAAGACAAAAGAAAATACTAAGGAAAATAACAAAAGACATAAGGATCTAGGGTTGTGATTTATTCCAATACCATTATAAAGATGAAGTGATTATTTTATAGTTAGGAAATACAATGATTTATTAACCTGGAACACGAAATTATGCGAAAGCATCTGTCGATGGTCAGACACAAATACCCAGTATAACCCAATTGAACCATATTCCTATGTCAACCACATTATTTGGATTCATTAAGATTAAGTTCCAATTATGGCTACCCTCGCCCGACAGGTATATTCCTATCCTGTAAGGAAATCTATTAAAGGGTTATCTATCCTCAAGGAAGATCGTGGGCTATTAAGTATAAGGTTTTAAACTTAAAATCCCTATGTCTAGTTCATTTTAAGTTTACCTAATCAATTTTATTAATGGCCAATTAATAAAAAGCATTAAGATTAAGACTCAATAAATAAATCTTTATATTACCCAAACTATAATCTAACCCTTATAAACTGGTGATATTGAAATTCATTACAACCCCCAGATAACTATTTAGTTACAACACATAACTAGGGCTAGTAACTGAAAAATAAAAGACATAAAGTAAAAATACTGAAAAGTAAAAGACATAAAGTAAAACTGAAAAGTAAAATAAAATAAAATAAAATGCTAAGGTAAAAGGAATTACTTTTACAAATACTAATTTAGATATCTCTCATAAAATAATATATAAACTTGTGATAAATTAACCAACCGACCAGTCTGGCGGTATCCTGATTAAGTCAAATTAAGTCCAACCAGCCATTAAGGCGGAACCAAAAATAAATTTACCAACCGACCAGTCTGGCGGTATCCGTGATTAGTCAGGTTTAAACCAGATTAAAATTAAATTACCAACCGACCAATATAGCGGTATCCCTTATTAAGTCAATATTTTAAATAGTTAATATATTATTTTTAAGGGAGATTAATCTAAATAGCAATAGTAGAAGAATTACCTTTCACCCTAGCTGAGGAAATTACTTCAACATGGTGAATAGTAAAAACTGTAAGAAGTAAAAAGTAAAAATTAAATTACTATTATTACAAAACGTAATTAAAATTATTTACAAAACTAAAAATTAAAAAACTAAAAAATAAAAATTCTTAGAGAGAGAAACTCTCTCTAGAGAGAGAAATCAAGAGAGAGAGAGGTGTGTCGAAATGTGAAATTTCGCGCTGAATTTATAGGCAAATTTTTCACTGTTCCAGCGTCGCGACGCTAAGGACCTCAGCGTCGCGACGCGGGATTTTTCACTGTTTGTCGACGTGGCACGATGAGAAGGCGACACGTAGCAAGGCGGCTGACTGTTCAAGCGACACGTGTCAAGGCGGCTAATTCTCAATTATTGTGATGACGTCATTGATGACGTCATGCTGACGTGGCGATGATGTGGCGCTGACGTGGCGCTGACGCGTGTTGCAATTGTCGGCACAATAGGATTGCGACACGTGGCGACATGTGTCACGCTGTGATTGGCTGATGCTGACGTGGCAAGTTGACTTCGTTGACCCTGTGACGTGGCTGATGACGAGGCGTGACACATGGCGAAGTTGACTCGTTGACCGCTGACATGGCTGAACACGAGGCGACACGTGTCAAGTCTGAGTGTCGGCAGCATATGATGTTGACACGTGGCACGGCGCATGTTAGCAGATTCAGTGTGATGGTGACACGTGTCACGGCGCATTTTAGCAAAGTCAAACTTCTCAAATCCTGATCAGTTGACCAGGCGCATTTTAGCAGATTCGGCGCACGCTGGGCTGCGCGACGCTGGAAATTACCAAAATGCCCTTTTTCGCCAATTTTCACTGTTTTACTCCAAATCACCTCCAGAATGTCCTCAAACTTTATTTATCTACAAAATAACACAAAACACATCAAAATATTCACAAAACTCAAGAAACTATACAAAAAATTAGATTAAATGAGTGGGAAATAGTGATATAAATACCACTCATCAATTGTATCTTGTGTGTATTTATTTTCTGTATTTTAATTATGTATTTTTATTTTTAGAAATAATAGTTTGTGTGTTTTTACTTTCTTTTATGTTTTGTAATTACTTTTCACTAGGGAAATGGTGAAACCTTTAATATGATAAGATATATTAATCTCACTTATTTTATAATATAGAAATTGTAACTTAATAATATGGATTAATGTTGATACCGCCTATATGGCTGGTTTTATTTATTTGACATAATTAGATACCACCTATATGGTCGGTCTTTAGGTGATAGATGAATACCGCCTATATGGCTGGTTTATAGATAAATAATAACACCGCCTTTATCGCTGGTTTGACTTAATCAACCGGGTAACACTGACAATTTTTATATTATAATAAAGTGAGATTTCTACATTTTAAATATTAAAGGTGGATCCCCTAATCCCAACATTTTATTTTTAATCTAGGGAAGTGATGAAGCACAATATTCACGAGTTTCATAATTGATTTTCTTTATAATGTATAGTACATTAGGCTTGTTTATCGAATCTTGACCTTAATGCTTCTTGTTGTCTGATCACCAATAAGATTGATGTGGTAAACATAGAATGAACTTGGTAAAGGAATTTTATGTTTCAGCCTTAGATTCAATAACACACGATCTCACCTTAGGGATTTCCTTACAGGATAGACATATACATGTCGGACGTTGGTAGCCATAATTGGAACTTGACCTTAATAAATTCGAGTAACTTAGTTAACATAGGAATATAGTTAATTGAGTTACTTTGGATGTTTGCATTCGACCATCGGAAGAGACTTTTGCATATCTTCGTATTCCAGGTTAACAAACTAATATATTGCACATGTATAAAAGAATCAATTCATCATTAGAATAATATTGTGTGGATTCACAACCCTAGATGTTTTCTTTATTATTATTTTCCTTTGTTTTTATTTTGTATTTTTATTTATTTATTTAGTTAAATCCACATTCAACCAACAACCAATCCCTTCTTATCTCAATTAGATACTTGTAAATAAATAGCATCAACAATTAATATTATGAGAAATTAAGTCCTCATGGGATCGATATTTTTATACTACTTGAGCGATACGTGCGCTTGTGTAACGTGTGTGTTTATCATCGATCACTCTACTCCTAGTATTTGGTTCTGTGTCACTCGGAAGGGTGTCTTATGGTCTATAGCTCTGAGCGTTGGCTAGTTGTCCCAATTGATTTTCCGTGTCTTCAATGATGCTGCTTGACTCTGAAACAAGACGTCATATTTGGCTTCTTGCTTTTTAAGCATCTCAGCAAGCAAGTCCTATATTCTTGACTTCTTCTCATATCATTGTTCTTTGTTCAGTGGTTGGAATCCAGAGGGAGGATTGTTCCTTTCATATGGTCCATTCCTAGAATTATTGTTCTATGCAAAGTTAGGGTGGTTCCTCCATCATGGGTTGTAAGTGTTGAAATTGCTGACATAGTTTACAGACTCGTAATGTGGGCTATAAGACTCTGTGTCTGGCCCTGCTCCAAAGGATGCACATGTAGATCCATCATTGTTCACAGTCTGTATGCTGAGAATCTCTAAGCATTTGCAGATTCGATCTAGCTTGGCACTCACTGCAGTGTTGACTTCTACCTCGTGGATTCCTGCTACTCGATTTGGCATACTCCTCTTTTTTAGCCACAATGAGTTGTTGTTAGTCATTTCTTCTATTAAATCTCAAGCTTGATTATCTCATTTTTCCCATTAATGACCTCCAGCTGCTGTATCTGTTGTGGTCTTCATCATCCTATTAAGTCTATTGTAGAAAGTTTGGACTTGCAGCTACTTTGCAATCTCTTGATGGGGATATTTTTTAAGCAGTTCCTTATATCTTTCCAATGCCTCATATATGGATTCAGAATCGTGCTGCATAAATGATGTGATTTCGTTTCTCAACTTTGATGTCATGTCTGGGGGAAAGTATTTTACAAGGAACTTGGTAGCAAGGCCGTTCCAAGTTGTTATGGATCCTTCTTGTAGCGAATGGAGCCAGCCCTTAGCTCTATCCCTTAAGGAGTATGGAAATGCATACAAGCGAATTGCTTCTTCTGCCCCTCGGTTGTAATTTAATGTGTTGCAGACTTCCAGGAAGCTACTGATGTGGGTATTGGGGTCTTCAATTGTGCTTCCCCCAAACTTGACTGATTGTTGGATCATCTGAATACATGTCTTGATGTCACAAGTGTTTGCATGCAGGGGTAGCAGAACAATGCAAGATATGAAGCCATCCACCACCAGAATCTTCCTGTCCCGAATGGGAATTGGTGGTGCTGCTTTCAAAAGTTTAGGTTCCTGAATATTCATGTTGAGTTGTGCTTCTTGATCTTCTCGTCTTTCCCTTCTCAACTGTCTAAGAGTTCTTTCGATTTTTGGGCCAAGCGGATGAAACTCGAAGCTTATACTTCTTCTCATGTAATTTCCCAAGAACCTGAAATGAATTTTAAACAAAAAGAAAAAAAATAAAATATTTACATAACAAGTTAAGTATTTAGTCAAAATTAATAATGAAAGATAAATAAGTCCCCGGCAATGGCGCCAGAAACGTGATCGTGATTTTCACACGTTACACAAGCGAACGTATCGCTCAAGTAATATAAAAGATATTGATCTCACGAGGATTTATAACCAACATTACTAATTATTATAACTGACTACCTACGAGTATCTAATTGAAATCGGAATATGATTGTTGATTGGAGTTTGATTATAACTACAGTAAATAAATAAGACTATGATAGATTCCAAAATTAATCAATGAAGAGAAAACATCCAGAGTTGTGAATCCGCCCAGAATTATTCTAAAGATGAATTGGTTTTCCTATACTCGTGTAATATATTGGCTCATTAACCTGGAACACTAAGATATCCACATGCCTCTTTCGATGGTCATGTGCAAACATTCAGAATAAACTAATCAACTATATTTCTATGTCAATTAATTAATCCCAAATTCATTAAGAAAAAGTTCCAACTATGGTTACACTCGCTCGACAGGTATATTTCTATCCTGTAAGGAAATCCATAGGATGAGATTAGGGGTGGGCGCGGTTCGGTTTGGTTCGGTTTTTGCTAAAAACCGAACCAAACCATATTTTACGGTTCGGATTTTTACCTCTCAAACCAAACCATTAAATAACGGTTTGGTTCGGATTAAAAATTTTGTAAATCAGCGGTTTACAGATTGGTTCGGTTCGGTTTACGGATTATTATATTTAAAATAAAATTTCATCCACTTAAGTGAGAAAAAAAAAAACTAGTCTATCCAACAAATTGTATGAAGTGCTAGGATGTAAGTTGTGACTCCAAGGAACATACGCACTCCATAAAGGATTGAAAAATGTGGCACAATTAATTCTTGTATTTTTAAAAATCACTTCAAATAATGATGCTACCATCATTCTAATTAAGAGACAAATCCAACATCTTACTTTCAAGAATAATATGCTACCATAAAACAAATAAATGAAGAATAAAAGTATTAAAAAATAAATATATTAACAAAAATTTAAGAATAAAAGAATTAACATACTAATAAAAAGAAAACATAGAATAAAATTAAAAGAAATACAAATTTTTTTATAAAAATTATATTTTTTTAATTATAACGGTTCGGTTCGGTTTAACAGGTGCGGTTCGGATTAGGTCCTGAACCGAACCGTAAACCGTTTGGGGTGGGCCAATCCGAACCGCAAACCGAACCGTTAGGAAAAAAACCGTAAATTCGGTCCGGTTTGGTTCGGTTTGCGGTTTGGTTCGGTTCGGTCGTTTTTTTTGCCCACCCCTAGATGAGATCGTGTGATATTGAATCTAAAGCTAAACCTAAAATCCCTTTGTCAAGTTCATCTACGTTTACCACATCAATCCTATTGGTGATCAAGCAAAAAGAGGCATTAAGATCAAGATTCAAAAAATAAGCCAAAATATCACACAAGATATAAGCAAACTCAATTTATAAACTCATAAATTCTGAAGTTCATCACAACCCTAGATTGTAGATTTAGTTATTACACATAGTCATAAACTGTAAATAAATATTTAACAATAAACAAAATATTAAAGAGTTGAAAGGAAGAAGAAACTTTGTCGAGATCGTCGATCCTTCGCTCATTGTTGTTGAGTTTCTGAGTTGCGATCATTTGATGTGCTTTGCTTTCTCTCTAAGATCACCTTGAAAGCTCTAAAATTAGGGTATGAGACTCTCCTCCAACTGATAATTTAAGGCTTGGAACGAGTTATCTTTATATATGGGTTGTGGTTCATTCTTGAGTACACTTCTTCTTAAGTCTGGAAAACGTGGGCGCGTCGTGACTCGGAATTTCTAGCGTCGCGATGCGCGTGCCTGTTGTTGAGAGTTGCGACGCTTAGTAGCTTACGTAGCGACACGAGGGGTCTACTGTCGCACCGCGCCTTGTTCAGCATTGCGCCGCGCATGTGTTCTGTCAGTTCAGCACCTTCTACCTCAATTTTGTTCTTAGACGCGTCTTGACGCACGATCCAGAGTCGTAACACGCTTCTGAATTCTAATTTTGTCCCTGTTAGTTCCACATTTTACCATTTTCATTCTAAATTTATTCCATTGAGTCTCGATATTATTTTTATCTGCAAAATGAACCTAAAACACATCGAAACACTCACAAGACTCGAGATAACTTACAAAATATCAAACTAGAGGGGCGGTAAATACTAACATATTCACCGCTTATCATAAATCCCCACCTCATTGAGGGTGGAAAATGAAAACAACCTTTTTCTATTTTTGTTGAAAAGGATGGCGATGCGTCCAATGAAGAATAGAATAGAACAAAATATCAATGGCGCCGCACAAAGCACAAGCCAAATGGAAAGCATTAAGAACAAGATAAAATAAATAATTATGTATAACATGTCACAAATCAATTACAAAATAAATTTAATTAATAATTTTTTTTATTAGATTCCATTATAATCCTAAAACAATAAATTAATTCATAATGAAAATAAAAAGGGTCATTAAAATTTTAAGGAATATTCTAACAAAGCAAATTGATAAATACAACCCCGAAAGTAATGCTTGTAAAATAGATCTCATTGGCTTGCGTGAATTAGCTTTGAAATTGCATGCCCTTTTTATCAATTACGTGTTTTGCTTCCTCACTTCACTTTGGTCTTCCTGCCCACTAGCTCTTGACTTCTTCAACTTGGCTCCTGTCTCAATTCTCAATTGACTCCACTCTTGATTTCGGCTCCACCTTCAATCTGTGGTTTTGTTGCAAAGTGGCTGGAGGTGGGGCCAATCCTCTTGGCCCGTCCTAACAAATTAATTAAATTAAATCCTCAATATTTTAAGATTTTTTATTTTCTAATTTAATTTGTTTTCAAATTAAATTTTTTTATTTAATTGTCTTCCTTTCTCATAAGAATTGCTTTTTCTGACTCTCTTTCATTTTTCCCCAAAAACTTAAATAACAAAATATAATAAATTAAGATAAAAATAAATAATATAAGTTATAAACTAATTTAAAATTAAGATAAAAAAATATTGAAATAATTGATAAAATATAAGCTTATCAAATACCCTCAACTTAACATTTTACTTGTTCTCGAGTAAAAAACAAAATCAAAACAACTAAAAGAAATAATAAAACTAACTAAGCTACTTTTTTAAGGATCACAATTACATTTAACATAGCAACATGCCTTTAAACTCCTATACAACCCTAATGGACGAGCTATAGTCTCGTGAAAATTTATAGCGATGACACCCACAAAAATTATCTAAGACAATTCTAAAAATAAATATATATAAATGACTCGATAAACATAAAATAGTCAGATTCTCACAGTATTGTCTCAAAGACAATTATATAAGATATCAATGACTCAAAAAATCTTCAAAATATTGTAAACAGCCATAACTTCCTTCAAAAATCAAATTCATCTCAACTAGATTTTCGCAGTGTGAGTGTGAGTCAATCTATCATAGTTTATATAATCAATCTTAATAGTTTTTCATATTGACAATCCAAAAAGAATGAATCAACCCAACCTTTTTATCTTAAAGACTCTAAAGTTTCACAAGAAGACATCAAAATCTTGTGGTTCACACACACAATAATTAATTTTCATTATTCCTTTTTTCATACCTCTTAGTTAGAAGCTTTTATATTACTCTATAAGATAGTTTTTTTCCACATGATAGAGCATTATCTGAATGTACCCGTAGTACACGGGTACACAATACCAACTTAGTTAAGGATAGCTTCACTATGTAAAGATTATAGGTAGCTATTTCTATATATATAGAGGCTAACAACCATTATTTAACTAATTATCTCAATTCAAACTATCTCAATATCAAATTTCAAATCTAAAATAAATGTAAAGCTTAGACACGCAAATAATCATCTCAAGACAAACTCAACTCAAGAATTCAAGGTTGACATCAATCAATATTAACATTTTTTAAGAGCCAAAATTTTTAATGTAGATAAAATCTATTCCTTATTTGCTTGTAAGACTCACACGTTGCATCCATCCACAAGATAATGAGATATAAATATTAAAGTTGTGAGATTAAAGTTCGAAGCTAATAATTTAATGAATTCTTTATTCACTCATGATATCCTAAGAATCAAACCTAAAACCAACTATATGGATGTCCTTTCAAAAAAAAAAATATATAGAAATTGTATTCCAGGTGGCAATATAAAATTGAAATCAGTCGTCTGTTTCTGGAGAGAAAATTGTTCACTTTCCATCAGTGAAAGTTGCAATTAATCAAACTATCAAATAATACACGAGTTTTGGGCCAAACCCAATAAAAACTGAACATTGGATGCCCAAGCGTATCTCCGGCCCATCTGAGAAGCTGCATGAGCAGGTAAATTTAATCGGTAATCACTTAGCAGTGAGCACTATCCGAAACTTCATTCAACTCGATCTCCGCCACAAAAAGCAAAGCAAAGCAATAGTAGTTTATAAAGAACAGAACCGATAAGCCTTACTGTTTCTGCTCATCATCTTGTTCGTTCCTATTCAATTTTAAAATCCAAAAACTGAAAGTTAAGTAGTATGATTTCTCTTAGACCTTCACCATTTATATCCTTCAGCCCCTCAAAGCTTCAGACAGTAACAATAACTCAAACAAATTTTGCCCTAAACAAGGTTTCTAACAAACGAAAATTTACAATAAGGGGATGTACAGGACACGGAGAAAGAGAGAAGAAGACAGAAAGGCGAAGTTTCTTGTCTCTAGAAGAAGCTGGGTTAGTAGATGTATCTGGGTTAGCCACTCATGAGCGATTTCTATGCCGTTTAACGGTATCTCTCTCTCTCTTCTTTTTTTTTTCTTTAATCATTAAATGAAAAATTAAACAAGCCAAATTTACAATCTAAACAACATGTAACGTCTTTAATTATATGGTTGTTACTGTAAATGCAGATATCATCTTTGAATCTACTAAGAGTGGTAGCAGAGCAAGAAGGATGTTCAATTGAGGAGCTGAACGCTGGAAGGATATGTGACTGGTTTTTGAAGGATAAGCTGAAGAGAGAGCATAATTCAGAGTCCGCAGTGCTTCAATGGGATGATTCTGACTTCCAATTTTGAGCTCCCTTTCATCCCCTAACACCGTATATCAGGTGTATAAAACTTTCGCTATAAATAAATTTGAAAACAATTCTGACGTGTGCAGTCGAAAAGTCGTTTTGTGTTCGATTAATAACTTAGGTTTGTTGGTGTATTAGCGGTTTTGCGGGTACAGCGGAATGTGAAAAATAAGATTTTCAAATTTTAAAAATTTTTATTTGGACAATTAAAAATAAAGTATTTATTTTAATGTTTAATCACAAATCAAATTTGGAATTACCCAAAATACCAATTTAGCCTAAAATTGTCTAATATGCAAACCTTTTGGATTTTGCTTATTTTAGTACAAAAATATCAATTACACAATTAAGTGTTTCCAAACCACTACCAAAATGATTAATATACATCTAATGTACCCAATTTAATCCATAGAATGGAAAGTCCAAATTTTGGATAAAACATAAACTTTAGAAATTTCAATTAATCAAATTTCCACCAAATTGACTTTCAATCTAGCATTATATTAATCAATCTAACATTCTTAAAGTCTCACCACATTCAAAAACAGCCAAGAACAATTATAGGTTTCTATATAGTGGCATAGAAATTCTAGAATGACAACTTTCATTTCCTAGATCAAATTGAATACAAATAACAATTATTAAGTTCAAAGAATCATCACACATGTAATTAATCTTCCCAACAAGCATCCAACAACCAAAAACCCAAATTCAAGAGAGGGAAAAATAATATACATCACATATATTATCAAAATTTCAAAATGAAACAATTTTCAAGCTTAAAGATTAATAAACTTATCTTAAACTTCAAAACCATTAAGCTTTTTTGCTTTATTTTTGATCTCCCAATTTTTCTCTCTCTTTAGGTTTTTCTCTGTTTAGATTATTGTTGAAGAAATGAGAATAATTCCCATTTACTTGTGTTGGCCAAATATAACAAGCAGTGGGAGAGAGAAATTCATTTTATTTAACAAAAATAATTTTGATTAATAAAAAATATATCTCAACCCACTAATATTTCTATCAATGCCATTTAATAAATTAATTAATAAAAACTTTAATTAATTAATCTATTTAATCAAATATATAATGTATTTCTACATTTACAATAAATGTTAAAATACATTCAAAGTTGACATATGTGTTTGAGTTTTCTAGGTCAAACCAAGATCATATTAAGCGATGAAAAGTGCGAATACATTAAAGTAAAGTTGCGGAAATACTCACTTTGATCGGCTTTGCGATGCGATGAATACAAAAAATTTTATGCTCCCTTGAAGCTCTCGGCCATGCCACTTTTTTGTGCTCCTTGTTTCGGCCAAGCCCCCATTTGTGTGCTCCAAGCTCCAAGCTTTGTGAATGGATTCCATGCTCATGAATGGGTTTCCCTATCACCTTTGTTTGACCCCTTGGATGTGCTAGCATCATTGAAAAATTTGCCACAAATCTTTCCTTAGCTTCTTGTAACTCTCGGTAGGGGTGGGCAAAAAAACCGTCCGAACCGAACCAGACCGTAAACCGAACCAAACCGGACCGAATTTACGGTTTTTTTTCTAACGGTTCGGTTTACGGTTCGGATTGACCCACCCCAAACGGTTTACGGTTCGGTTTAGGTGAGAATCCGAACCGCACCTGTTAAACCGAACCGAACCGTTTTAATTCAAAAAACCCTAAATTTTCCCTCACATCTTAAAGACTAAAAACTGTCTCTGCCGCTCATCAGTCATCACTCTTAAGTTTTAATTAAAAAAACCCTAAATTTTCTTCACATCTCAATCTCTCTCGCCTGGTCCTGTTTCTCTGGCCGTCGCCGGACTGCTGCTCGCCTGCTCCTGTTTCTCTGGCCGTCGCCGGACTGCTGCTCGCCTGCTCCTGTTATCAATCGCCATCCTCTATTTCAGGTTTGATGTTTGTTTTTTTTTAATCGCCATCCTCTGCTCCTGTTATCAATCGCCATTCTCTCGCCTGGTCATATGTTTGCTCGCCTGTGCAGTTCTGGACTTCTGGGTTTAGAGTTAGGATTAGGGTTAGATCTGATAATAATCAGATCTAACCCAAAAAATTTGAGCTGCACAAGTCTAGTTTTTTCCCAACGATCCAGAAAGCATGTAACCAAATTACTCAACAGAGATGAAAATCACAGCCGGTAAGCATTCTTTTTTGGCTTCTTATGAGTTGTTTTTGGGATTTAATTTTGTGGGTATGTTGTGTTTTGAATTGATTTGTATTTGTTGATTTGAGGGTTTTGTTGTTGCAAGGCCAACTAAGCCACTGGGCTGGTGGGAAGGAGGAGAAATATTAGGAGGGAGAGATGAGGAGGCCGGTGGCACTTGGCTGGCCTGCACCAAATATGGTAGATTTGCTTTTATTACTAATTTCAGGGAGCTTCAGTCGATTCCTCAAGCTAAGAGTAGAGGGGAGCTGCCTGTTCGTTTCTTGCAGGTTATTTCTTTTGAACTTGAGAATTGGTTTATTTGATGTTTTGGACAGTTCAAATTCTGATTTTGTTTTAGGTTTAGCTTTTTCTGATCAGATAAATGAAGGGTCACTGCCTGGTGAATGTAAATGTATTTGATTTATAAGTGCAGGAAGAGGTTCGAAGTTATTATAAACTATTGGGTTGCATGTGGAACGACCCCCCTATGTCATCAGGCAGCACCAAATTTCTGATCAACATGTTCTCTGCATTTTAGAACAAATGTTTTGTGTAATGTTGCAAGCCTTACATTGAATAACCTTAAAGATCATGATTTCGATGAATTGAGCTTGTCGCAGATCATTTGGCATGTTTTAGATAGATGCTTGTCAAATGCAAACTTGTGCTTTGGAGTGAGTTGAGTGATTGAGTTGCGAGCACTGGTAATTTTTTTAAATCAATATTGGATTTTGGAGGTGTTCAAAGAGATATCAGAGTTGCTATTCCTTGGTATTCCTTCTTCTTTGGTCTGCCAATATATGAATATATCCATAATTGATGGCTTACTATCACCTCCAATGTGGTACTTGCTCATTGATCATTTAATCAACTTGGTGGCAGAACATACTTTTTTGCTTTGATTCAAGACAATGCTCATTGGTTGTAGAGAATGTTTTAAGTTATTTTAAGTTATTTGTAGTGAATTTGGTTGTACAGGTAGTGGATGTTTAGCTGCTATTATTAATATCCAGTTCTGTGTCTTACTTACCATCGTCAGCATGGATTGGCTGCAAAAGTGAATTTGAAGAAAAATCTTTATCATAAATTAATAATCCGTAAACCGAACCGAACCAATCCGTAAACCGTTGGTTTAAAAAATTTTCAATCCGAACCAAACCGTTATTTAATGGTTTGGTTTTAGAGATAAAAAAACCGGACCGTATAATATGGTTTGGTTCGGTTTTTAACAAAAACCGAACCAAACCGAACCGCGCCCACCCCTAACTCTCGGCCATGAGAGGAAAAATTGAGAGAAAAGGCACCAAGTGCCGTGAGGGGGAGAGAGGGAGAGAAGAGTTTTGTTGGTTATTTTGATTTCAAAAACCAAGTCAAATGATATACCAAAAAATAATTAAAATGGTATTTGTCATTCAATCCATCACACTTGAGTGTTTGGTAAGCAACCATCAACTTCCATCAACCAAAAGGTGATGTGATAGACAAGTGATGTGATGTGACTAGTGGGCCCCACTTGATTCAAAATGTGAGTGGGCCCGCAAACACTCCCGGGCTCGAGTTTGCTAATTCCGAATTAACGAATTTTCTGTTGCGACGTAATTAAATCAAATTTAATTAAATAATTATGCCTAGCAAAATTACTATTCACGTCGCTAGCGAATTAATTCTAAATTAACTCGTTCGTCCGAATTAAAATCTAATTTTAATTCCGCGTCGAAATCTAATTTCGTATAATATATCGAATATATTATTTTATCAATTAATTCCAAATTAATCGCTCTCTCTCTTTAAATAGTATTTTATCCCAGATAAAATATCTCCGTAATTAATCCTAGATTAATTTTCTCTCTATATTAATTAATCTCAGATTAATAATGTGCGAGTCATACGTCATCGACGAATCTTCGGGAAGCGACCCATGAGATCCCTGGATATGTTGGCAGTAAATCTGGTCGTCAGACTATCCGAACACGTACGTACCTGGTACTACATTTTTACCGATTTAAAAGACATGGTTGGCTTCTAGCAAAGCACTGTGCCTACCCAATTCTCCAGAAATATTCTTAAAGGAATATGTAATCTATATCAGGCGTAGTATACGTAGTATTGCGTATTGCGATCCAGTATCAAATGTCACATGCAAGGCCTGAGGCTAGAATTGTGTCTGCCCCGTACGAAGCATATGTCAGATCTCTAGTAACTAGTCTCTATAATCGGATAAACATGACCTAGTCATATTATCCCGATGACTGCAGTACATAAGAGTACTAGTTCCGTATCCTACGTGACCATCATCTCCATATGACTGGAGTGATACTTCCATCTTGACATCACACCAAATACACTACGATTCTCAATATACCCAGAAGAGGCGTACACAGAACCTGTTAAAGACCTGGACGACCAAAACCAAAGTATATTGATTGTCGCAAGTATTAGCGATGCAAGTTTCAGGTTAAGACCAAATACAACTACCCTGATTCGGACTTCCATAGACACATAGTCATACTACCAATGGAATTCCGAGGGGTCTATCCAGAGCGAAGCTGTTCCGTACCATCGGTAAACACAACCTCCTGTTACACTTGCATAAGTATCCAATACTTAAATATATGAGAACTATGCCGTTGTGCTCCCACAACGCGCACAAGTGCAATACTAGTCTATTCCGCATTATCGATGTCCAATCTCGATAATACTACGACTAGGGATGTTTTAATGGTTAAACCTTAGTGGATTAATACTGTCTCAAATCTTATTATTCCGAAACTAATCATATGGACTTTTATCATTTATATATCCCGGTAATCTAATTACAAATGATAAAAGAGTAATTTCCTTTGTCATATAGTTAATTTGCACAACAACACCATGTTCTGTACAAATAGTGATGTTATGGGTCATAATTGTCCAACAATCTCCCACTTGGCCTATAGCTAATCACTCAAGTGTCCTACACTTGAACTATGTACGGTTCGCTCAAACTTCTGCTGAGAAACTGCTTTCGTCAGCGGATTTTCAAACTTATCACCTGATGCGATTTATTCGATCATCACATCGCCACGATGTATGATCCGAACGAATCAGATGAATAGTTGAAGTGCATACTTGGATCGTTGATGAGACTATTAATTCTTTAGCCTGTGCTGAAGCCTAGCTCAGCCGCTAACAGAACTATACCTAATCTTATTAGGATTATTAAGATCCAAAGTGCTTCTATTGCTGCCTCAGCTGAAGCAATATTCCGCTTTTTTTGTTTATTCGGTAACAGTATCTTGCTTGGAAGATTTCCAGCTCACTGTTCCATTATTCAAACTATATATAGTACCTTTATAACGACCTATAGTCATTTTTATCGGTTAGGAAACTTGCAACGGTGAACCCAGTCACTTCAAGTTCTCCTTCTCCATAGTATAATAAAGCATCCCTAGTTCATCTAAGATACTTAAGGATGTTCTTAACATCAATCCAGTGACTATCACTTGGATTGGCCTGATTGTGACTCCATATGCTCAAAGCATATGAGACACCATGTCGCGTACATTTATTTCAATGTACGAGTTCTCGGAAAGTGCCAACAACTTTTAGATCTATCCCAGTAGATCTTTATTCCTAGAATAAAGGTTGTCTCTCCCAAGAATTCTACGGAGAATTTTCATGAAAGCCAAGATTTCACCGATTATTTTATGGAAATGTCATTTCCAAGAAATGATATGTCATCAATATGTAGGACGGTCATTGTTAGTGCGCTTCCACTAACCTCCTTATATACACAAGAATCATTTTCGTTTTGAATTAAATCATATACCTTTATGATTACATCAAAACGATAGTTCCAAGAACGCAATGCTTGCTTCAATCCATAAATGGATCGATTTAACTTGCAAACCTTGTTTGCTTGTTAAGGTACCAAAAAACCGTTAGGATGTTGTAAACATCCTCCAAAAGGTTTCCGTTTAAGGAAAGCGATTTTGACGTCCAGCTATCATATTTCATAAATGAAACATGCAGCATCAGAAAGCATTATCCAAATGGATTTAACCATGGCAACGGATAAAAGGTTTCATCGTAATCGACACAATGTTGATAACGATACCTTTTCGCTACAAGCCCAGCTTAGTACGTTGGTATGTTTGACATCCATGTATTTCTTCCTTGAAGACTTATGTAGTACCAATAGGCATAATGCCTTCCGGTACATCAACTAGTGTCCAAACTTAGTTGGTATACATGGAATCCATTTTGGACATCATGGCACTTTGCCATAATAGGGAGTTGATACCTTGTATCACTTCCTCATACGTAGTCAGTTTGTGTTCCTCAATAAGATTGACATTTTAATGAGGTAAGATCAGAAACCCATACCTTCTAGGTTGTTTTCTGACTCTCTCCGACTTGCGCAGTTCTTGTGTATTTGAATATTGTGGTACAATTTCACCCCTGATGAACTGTTTGTGTTCCATTAAGGAATCGGTGCCTTGAACATCATTACTCCGATTTTCATCGAGTTTGACTTTCCTCCCACTTACCACTACATATAGGTATTCCTCTTAGGAAAACCGCATGGCGAGCAACAATTACATTGTTCTCTTGTGAGTTGTATAAGTACTATACTTTGGTTTTCCTAGGATAACCTACAAATTAGGCACTTATCCGATTTGGGTTATAGTTTGGTATCATCCAAACATATGCCTAGCATTCCCAAATCTTCAGGAATGAGAAAACCTAGTTTCTTTCCTGTTAATATCTAATATGAAATTTGTATTCAAAATAAGTATTGCACTGTTTAATGCGTATCCCTCGAAGGAAAATGGTAGCTCAGAGCGACTCATGATTAACCTTATCATGTCCAACAAGGTTCGGTTTCTCAGTTCGGATACACCATCAAATGGAGGTGTTCCGTGAAGAGTCCACATTGAAAGAATACTATACTCTTTCAAGTAATTGAGAAACTTATTGCTTAAGTATTTTCCATCATGGTCTAACTGTGACGGTTTAATACTTTAGCCGATCTGTCTGTCTACTTCGTGTCGAAACTCTTTGAATTTATCAAAAGTTTCTGATTCGTGTTTCACAAGAAACACATAACCATAACGCGATGCCACATCCGTAAAGGTTACGAAGTGTTCATATCCACCTCTAGCCTAGCTAGTTATGGGACCACTTACGTCACAATGAACGAGGGCTAACAGATCGATGGCACTTGTACTTTTACAAAGTAAAAGGTGTTTTAGGAACTTTGCCTATTAAACTAGATTCGTAGACATCATTTCAATAGAATCAAATTTGTCCTAGTACCCACTCTTCAAAAGTGTGGATATACGAGTCTTGTTAATGTGTCTCATATAACAATGCCACAAATAAGTCTCATCTGATCAAATCAGTTTGAGCTATTTGTTTGTCATGTTATACGTTTGAGATTCATTTATATTCAAAATATAAATACTGTTATTCACATCTAATGTGTTTATCTCAATATCATCTTTATAAAATAAAACACTTTAGTGTTCTAGAATATAAAGGTATACCCGCAACTAGTTATACTCTGCTATAGAGATAATGTTTCTAGTCAAACTATGTACATTATAACAGGTTCCTAATTTAAGTGCATACCCAAAGGGTAGTTCCTAAACTTAGGTTTCTACGGTTAAAACAGTGACTTTCGTCCCGTTTCCGATTCGCAGATAAATCTCAACTGAAGTCAGTCTCCTGCTAATCAGCAGATTCTGCACATTAGTAAATATATATATACCACATCTAGTATCAAAAATCCAATTTGAAACTAATAGCGAACATGTTTATTACTAACATATTTGAAGCCGGAGCCTTGCCCGTCTTCTCTTCCTTCACGTCTACCTTGTCCATACGGCAGTCACGCATCCAGTGATCCCGTTTGCCACAGTTTAGGCAGACAACTTGGGATATATCATTTGTCTTCCCAGAAGACTGGTGATGATTTTGCCTTTGCCCATTTTTAGAAGCTCTGGCTCTGCTTCCTAGAGCATAGCCATCAACTCTCCAAGAGTTTACTCTCGGTTTAAAATGAACATGCCTCAGCTTTCAGGTAGAGACTATAAGATCAAATCTTTGGTAGCCTCGGCCACGTAGGTAATGCCCAGCTAACCTAGCTGATCAATATCAACAATCATCTTCGACACCTAGTGCTCGACAGATGTACCCTCTGACATACGTGAGCTAAAGAGCTTCTTATGCAATTTGTACTTCTAAGATTTAAGAATAAATCTATGAAGATCTTTAATTTCATTATCATGGTACAAGGATCTAATCCTTAATTTTGACAACGAAATTAAAGTGTCATTCATCAAGCATAAAGGATTGAGAACTAAAGTTATCATCACATGAATCTTCCAAAGATCATTTTCTACTATTTGTTCAACTTCGGGCTTAGGCCCAAAAGGTTTTTCTATCAAATAGAATAACTTCTCAGTTCCCAGGACTATCCTGAGGTTCTATTCCCAATCTGAAAATTAAAGCCGTTTAATGACATTTTCTCTTAGGATAATGTTCTAAACGCTAATCTTTCAGTTATCTTGATTGCTATAGTCCAACTATCCAATCAACGATTTTAGGTACTATTGATTATAATGATTACTATAGTCTAACTATATAATCAATTATAATTTGTTTGGTTAAATTCAAATATATTGATTACTATAATCCAATTATATAACCAACTATAATTTGAAATAGTTTGAATACAATCCAACTGTTTAATTAAAACAACGATTAAATATTAGTCCAACTAATATATTTATAAATTAATGACGAAAAATTGAAATGAGCGCGTATTGGCAAGTATCTAAACGAAATTGCAAATTTAATACTTGCCTCCTACTATTTTTCGGCGAGCCTCTAACCCTCTGTTGAGTACTCGGGAAACCTTGTTTCCTAGTGGGCTAGGATCCCGTTAAATAACACACAACCTTGACTTTGGCCAACAAGCTGTATGATATTTAACTAGGTAGATCTCTAAGATCAATTGGATCTCATCCAATTCATAGATCCAGTAGGTGGACATCCAAGCCCGAAACATATATCTTATATATGCCAATACATCCAATATATTCCCTAACCTTTTTTCCTCTGAATCAACTAAGCCTTGGCTTTGGCACAACAAACTTAATGATTCCAGTTAAGCGGGACCCATTTACCTTGGAAAGCTTCGTAATCGATGTCGATGGACAAGAAGTGATCTTGACTTTGGCCAACAAATCACAACTTGGACAAGACATGCGATATGGAACAAAGCCTTCATGATTCAAACACATCCGCGATGGACAAAGGTCTTGACTTTGGCCAACAAACCAATGCCAATCTTGGATCTTGAGAAAGAATCATTCAATGGAAGGAAAATGCCTAATATTTGTTGAGGGTTTTTCGCGTAATTGGCAACCAATTAATTATCTTTGATTAGGTCTCATCATACATCCTTAAGCATGCATTCTAAAAGCATAATAAGGCGTGATTAATAAATTAATAATGATATGCGGATGGATATTTAAAACAACTTGTTCCTAGAACAAATCTCTCCATTTCCTCTCTCCCGCTAGCACAAATCTTACTTCTACCCAATTACATAACACTTCTAAAGAAACCTCATTTACATTAAGGGGAATATGTGAGAAGAGAAAGACAAAGAGTCAAGAGATAATAGGCTGGACACGCAGGTCCTTTAATAAATTCTAAATTTATTACAACAATTTCCAAAATTTCCCTCACCCATCTAATATCCATCCGATATACATTATTCATACATCACATCCATGTATTCACACAAAGCATGTTATCAATCAATCTAATCCAATTAATTAATCTAAAATTAATGACCATCCAATGTTCAAACAACGATTTGATTTGCACGAGTCCGAATCTTTTTAAGAATAAGTACTCAAAGTACGAATTCTTGAATTATATTAAACTACAATATTAAATCCAATTTAATTTGTATTCAATACTAATTCTTTATTTAATTCTAAATTAAATAATTACACTTTATTAATGAGCCTTTGCGACTTAAATTCTAAATCTAATCTTTGCGGGTCTCAAAGCCCAATTAACATCCAATGTCAATTTAATTAAAGTCCAATGGGCTTTCAATTAATTTATAAGGCATGGACTTTGGCAACCAAAGCCCAATAAGGAATCACCCTTTGCCAAAAATCAATTTAGGCCCATTAGGCCCAATTAAAATTTTAAAGGCCCATTTTATTTATTTGGACTTTATGGAAATGGTTTTAGGCCCAATTGGATCCAACCAATTAACCTAAACCAAACTTGGCCCAAGCAAGCCCATTAAGCCCAAATACAACTTTATTAGCCCAATTCCAAATTTAGCCCAACCAATTTAATCACAATATTCCAACTATCACAATTTAAATCAATTAAAGTGTATTAGCCATAATTAATTAGTCAAATTAACATTTCCAAAATACCATTTACATAATTAATCATGATAATCATCATCAACACATGTCCAACATTATTGAATCAAAAATCAATTCATTTCCATGCTTTATTGCTCA
>SKCR01036937.1:0-137432 GCA_019454045.1 Zanthoxylum bungeanum | reverse complement strand
GTTAGAATGCCTTCAAGTTTCTGGCCTTCAAAATCCAAATGTTTTGGGGCGGCAGTTGTGGAACCCCTAAGGTAGGATCGGTACCCCGGACAGAAAAAATAGGTCTAACCCATAGATATTAAGTATGGGTGTAATTTTTTAATTATTTAATGAAATACTATATTCCATTACAAGTGTATAGGAAAAATCAGGGTTGAATCGGAGTCCGGATGATCCAAAACGAGCGAAAATAAAATCGGACGAGCGTACGCGTACAGCGTGAACAGTACACGTGCATGAACAGTGCATGTGCACACTTTGCGCATGAACAGACTTTGTTTTTTTTTTTTTTTTAATTTCTTTTCTACTTCAGCTCACTTTCCAGTGAGCTGAAGGGATTAGGGTATTGTACCATAATCACTTCGATTCTCCCTAAACACTTCAAAAACACCCAAATTAATTTTAAATTTCAAACCAACATTAACACATGTTATCGAATAAAAATTAAGTCTTTCAAATATCAAATATTTTTAAAAAACATAAATTTATTCTAAATACGCACTTGCTTAAATTTTGAAATCCAATATAAAACCAAAGTAGAATCCCAATAAGAAATCTCGTGAACAATTCTAAGTCACAAAAGGCGGTCAAGTGATTCTAGAATGACATAGCCATAGCTCTAAGCTTTATCTAGAGTTCCAAACTCTTATATTGTTCTATTTCCAACATGAACATCTTTGACCTAAATTTTAAGCATGTTGTATTTATACTTCTAAAGTATCCTAACATAATTGATTAGCCTTATTTCAACATTAAGCTATGTGATCATGCATCTAATACACAAATGAACATAGCTTAGGAGAAGATCAAATATTACCTAGTAAGCTTGATGCAAGATCTAATCTACTTCTCCTTGTTGAAATTGTTGGAGAGCCTCCAAGGTGTACAAACTTGACTTCAAGATCCAATCTTGTTTCCAATGCCGCCAAGCTTCACTTCAAGATCCAATCTTAATTTCTCCTAGATGAAAATGTTGTAGAAACCTCACAAGCTTCTTTAAACACTTCTCTGATTTAGGCTAATCTCTCTAAGAATTTTCTTGTATTTGTACTTGTAATTAAAACCTTCATAAAACTTGTTATTTACAACAAAACTTAGGCAATTTTTAATTAATAAAAGTTGTAATCAACTTTTAAATGGGCTTAATCTAATTTGTCCAAATATGTATAATTAAGTGTGACTAATCTCCATTGTCTCCCATTTAATTTAATCAAATTAAATCAAGCCAAGGATTATGAAATGGATTAGTTAAATGTTTACCACCTTGATTTAATCCAATTAAATCAGGCCAAAACCACATATTATTACATACTTATAATTACCATAATATCCTCAAATGGTAGAGATAATTATGATTTTACAATTAAGCCATTGTGTATTATCCAATTAGGCCAAAGTAAATAATCAATGTTATCCAATAACACTTGATTATCTTATTGTGATAATTATAATATCGAATATTATATTTTATCAAAATTAATCGGCTACCCAAGTACTCAACGAGTACACTTCATATTGGGACTCTCTAAGTTAAGACACGTTCGTCATATAAGCCTAGCTAATATGTATGCAATTCGGCCACCTCCGAATTCGCGAAGAACAAAAACTATCTTTCTGAACTATATAAGTCGAGGTCATCACATATGTTTAACAATCCCTCCGTCGTAGGCTATCCGAGTTGTGCTTAGGAAAGATAGAATATACCGTCAAGTTTCCAAGACGCACACCTCATGTCGACATGTCCATGATTCTTTACAACTGATGCGATCCACCATAGGTGATTGGCTTTGGCCAAAGTCTTTAAGAATCGTGACTTTACTTATGTGGATACCTAAACCCCTTATGGTACACATATGGGCCGACAGATCCTATCTTGCTTCGCACTTGATTACTGAGTCTTATGTCGATGTCATTCTCAGCATATATATACATCAATCTAATACGCATAATGACAATACCATTAATAAGGTATGAAATGAAACATGTAGTTATTTTATTAATAAATAATAAAATGTACAATTCGGATTGACACTCCAAGCACCAACTCCATCAAACTCCCACTTGCTTAGTGCCAATTTGGATGGTACCATAGTCTCATCTCCTATACATGTTTATCGAATAACTTAGGAGGTAAGGCCTATGTCAGTGGGTTTGCTATGTTGTATTGTCCTTGAACCTTCAAGACCACTATAGCTTTTCGTTCTATTATCTCTCTAATTACGCGGTATTTCCTTTCCATATGTTTAGACTTGGAATGCGCCTTCGGTTCCTTAGCCTGCGTGATGCCTCCGTTATTAACAAAGTATAATGGGATCGAATCCGCAATACTAGGCACAACACTAAGTTCTGTGATTAAATTTCTAATCCAAACAGCTTCTTTAGCAGATTCTGAAGCATATATAAATTCCGCCATAGTGGTGGAATCAGCTGTTGAGCCTTACTTTGAACAATTCCAACTAATCGCACCACCGTTAAGGGTATATATGTATCCTAATGTAGATTTTCTATCATCTGGATCACCCTGGAAGTCGAAGTCTGTATAACCCTTAACTTGTAGCTCATTTTCTCCATATATCATAAGCTTATCCCTAATACCTTTAAGATATTTTAGGATATGTTTCACGGATGTCCAATGATCATTGCCTGGATTAGATTGATAACGGCTGGTCACACTGACGCTGAAACTGATGTCAGATCTAGTACATAACATATCATACATTATACTTCCAATAAAAGAAGCATATGACAAGTTAGACATCCTAACTCTCTCTTCCTCAGTCTGAGGAGCCATTTCTTCGAAAGATGTATGCCGTATCAGAAAGGTACATTTGCTGACTTGCAGTTGGTAAAACCGTACCTTCTAACATCTTATCTATGTACGTTGATTGTGCAACCTTATAAGCTTCCTAACTCTATCTCGATAGAGCCTTATACCTAGTATATATGAAGCTTCACCCATATCTTTTCATGGAGAAGCTCTTGCAAAGGTAGGCTTTCACACTTTGCATCATCCATATATCATTTCCTATGATAAGGACGTCATCTACATGAATGGGTTTTATTGCGGAAATCCGGTAACGCAGCGGAATAGTTTAAAATCAAAATTTTTCGATTTCAAAACTTTTTCTCGGATTAATTAAATAAACTTATTTATTTTATTATCCAATAATCAAATTATGAATAAAACAACTATAAATCAAATTTATGTGAATTTACCCGAACCTTACCCCTAAACCAAACATTTTGTTTATTTTAATACGAAATTATTCGAAATGATTTTGGATGATTCTAAATCATTACAAATATGAATTTAACATGTCCTACACATTGAAATACAAATTGCCACAAAAATTCCCAAAATTAATGCCCAAGGCCGAGAGCCTCATTTGTTTCCAAAGTGTGCATTTTGCAATTTTCATGTTCAAAACACATCCAAATGAAATCCAATCAACATAAGATTTAATATGTATCATATACACATCCAAATACACCATATAATGAAAAGCTCCAAATTTGGAAATGGTCTCAAACCCTAATTTTTCAATTTCTACAAATTGGACAAATTAGACCAAATTAACAAAATCCAATACTTCAATCATGTTTCTTCAACACCAATCAAGCCTCACCACAATGAAACAACTATTGAACAATTATAGGTATTTAAGAGTGGGTCAATAACTCTAGAATGGTAACAAGTTTCTCAAACTATCAAAAGTATGCTTATTAACATATTAGAAGCATTCTTTGAACTTAATACATGCATATCCCTATTCTCAAACTTCCATCAAATAAAAACACAAAGAATAAAGATTAGAAAAACATGAGAACATCATTAAACATGAGAAAATCATAAGATGTAGCCTAGAACATAAGAAACATTTTCCTCTCTAATAGTAAGTTGGAAAAACTTACTAAAATCCAAGCTTTCTTTCTTGATTATTCTTCTTCTTTTTCTCAAGGTTCTTTTGCTTTCTTTCAATGGAGTTTTTAGGTGAGTGTTTGACTTAATGAAACCCTAAATGAAAACAAATAATATATACCAAAAACCTTTAGCCTTGGCCGAATTTGGTGGATGGCAAAATATCAAGATATTTTTCATATTTTTTTCATTTAATGTCTTTTATCAACTTGCATTTTTAATCATCAAACCATTTAATGAATTAAAGTAAGTCAACAAAAGCAACTCAAGTCATCAAAATAAATATCTTAACTTTAAAATATTTATATTTTAATTAATTTAATCATTTAATAATTAAATAATTAATTATTTATTTAAATATAAATATATTAAATATATGTATAATTTACATTAAATATTAATACATATTTATAATTATGATATTAGTCAAATATCTCAATTTGACAATTAATTAATGTGTATTTGAATTAATCAAGCATTAAATGCAAATACACAAAATTAAGGAAATGACTATCGGGTCCTTACACATGTATTTTGCGTTTAACCTTTAAAAGACTTTATAAACAATCAATATCATTTATAAATGTTGCCCTAGTGCTCTACGAGTATGTTTTATTAGTGAGACTCTTCATTCAGATAATTATCGTCATGAAATTCAATTTCATGTCCATAATTTATCCACCCGTAAATTATGACGATCACGGATAAACTCACTGAATCATATAGGTCGAGGTCATGGAAAATGTATAATTCCTCCGTCACAGGTATCCGGATAAATCCCAAGATATAGATGTAAACGTCAAATCTCTATAGAGACTATCCAGTCGACCATTCTATTAGCAATCTCAAAAATAACATTTAGAACTAACTTCTAAATTGTACCACGGGACCATGGTTTTTATCTGATTGCTAATCATATGGACTACCTATGCTCTTTTACACAGAACTGACGGATCCTATCTCGAGACAAACAGGACACCCTGAGGATCTATCCACACCCAACGAACAGACGGAGGTCTGATCTAAATAGATCAGTGACGTGACTGCCATCTAAGTGTGGAAGATGTCTCATGCGCCCACAATGGTATCTCAAGTCGAAGAATCACAAGTGCTACTCACCCGATAAGATTCTTATTGACGTTGGTGTACCATCCATTAAGAATCTTTGGTGTGTCGTTCAGTGTTTATCCGCTATAAACACCTACACGTCTATACTAGTCTCCAAGACTTATGGTTCATTGAGAAACTATTGGAATCATATATTCCAGTATACGACATGTACCGGTCTCAATGGGTTTACTATACTGACCAAGTAGTGTAAACCTTGACCAAGAACTGTCTGAGAATGACAACGTCATGATACAACTCAATGTCAGTTGCGACGCTTTTGCAACTGCACCATGACTAGTCATTATTACGTCTTTACCATATTAAAAGATACATTATATTATAGAAACTGCATATATTATTCAAATAAATAATGTTTTACAGAATATTCATAATGAAATACAACCGATAATTGGCGCTCTGAGCACCAACCCCAACAAAAACTCCCACTTGCTCTAGTGCCAATAACAATTGTATCTAATATCCATCGACTCCACGTGTTTATCAAACAACTTCTGAGGTATGGCCTTCGTCTGCGGGTCTGCTATATTATCTTCACTCGGTACCTTACACACGATAATATCCCCCGTGACACAATCTCTCGAATGATATGGTACTTGAGTTCCACATGTTTTGACTTCTGATGCGCCCGCGGTTCTTTTGCTTGCGTAATGGCTCCAATATTATCACAGTATAACGGAATCGCATTCTTGATACTTGGGACAACTCCCAATTATGTGATAAAGTTCTTTATCCACACAGCCTCTTTTGCAGCTTCAGAAGCTGCAATATATTCCGACTCAATGGTGGAATCTGCTGTTGATCTCTGTTTGGAACTCTTCCAACAAACTGCACATCCATTAAGGGTAAATACGAATCCAGATGTAGACTTTCTATCATCGGGATCCGATTGGAAATTGAAATTCGTATACCCGTTAACTTGCAGTTCGTTTCCTCCATAAATTATTAACTTATCCGTAGTACCTTTGAGATACTTGAGGATATGTTTAATGGCCATCCAATGGCCATTACCTGGATTGGACTGATATCTACTAGTTACGCTAACAGCGAAACTGATATAAGGCCTTGTACATAACATGACATACATTATGCTACCCAAACATGAAGCATAAGGTTGGTTAGACATTCTAACCTTCTCATCTTCTATTTGTGGACTCATCTTTTTTGAAAGGTGAATCCCATGTGTGAACGGTATGTTTGTTGTCTTACAGTTACCAAAATTATACCGTTCCAAGATCTTATCTATGTACGTTGATTGGGATAACCCAATCAGCCTCATTTGTCTATCTCTATAGAGTTTTATCCCTAAAACATATGAAGCTTCTCCCAGGTCCTTCATGGAGATTCTTACAGAGGTATACTTTGACGCTTTGTAACATACCTAAATCATTCCCAATGATTAGGATGTCATCAACATATAGGACTAAAAATACGACCATGCTCCCACTGGCATTCTGATACACACATGATTCTTCCGAATTCTTGAGAAAACCAGACGATCTAATAAACTCGTCGAATTGAAGATTCCAACTTCGTGAAGCTTGTTTAAGTCTATAAATGGACTTCTTAATTTTACATACCATACCCGAGGTTTTCGCTGGACGCAAAACCTTCCGACTGTTCCATATAGATTTCTTCATCAAGAAATCCATTTAGAAAAATTCGTTTTGACATCCATTTGCCAAATCTCGTAGTCATGATACGTAACTATTGAAAGCAAAATCCGAATAGACTTAAGCATTTCAACTGGTGAAAAAGTTTCATCGTAGTCGACGCCAGGTCGCTGCGTGTAACCTTTTGCTACCAGTCAGGCCTTGTAAGTTTCAAATTTACCGTCAGGCCCGCGCTTCCTTTTGTAAACCCATTTACAACCGATAGGAACAATTCCTTCTGGAAGCGGAACCAAGTCCCAAACTTGATTCTCATATATTGAGTCTATCTCGGATTTCATAGCACTTTGCCATTTCACGTAGTCGATGTCCAACATCAATTCTCTATAGGTGAAAAGACCAGTCTCTTCTACTAAGAGAACATCTAGACTCTTCTCTTGTATCAAATACAAGCGTTCAGGAGGTCTAGATACCCTTTCTAACCTACGGAGTGTGTGTGCGTTGAAGGTCCTTCATCTAATTGAACTTCAGGTTCATCCGTTGGTTCGTTGTTTTCAGGTTGGACTTCATCAAGTTCAACCTGTCTATGATTACCACCTTTTGATAAAAATTCTAGTTCTAGAAATTTTACGAAGCGAGCTACGAACACATTTTGATGCTTGGTATCATAGAACAGATATCCCCTCATATTCGAAGGATATCCAAAAATCTAAACTTTTGCCCTCGAGGTGAAAACTTATCTTGCTGAGTCACCCTGACATAGGCAGGACAACCCCAAACCTTATGTAACTAAGATTTGGTCTCCTACCGAACCATATCTCTTACAGAGTCGTAGGAACAACTTTTGAATGAATCTTATTCAAAAGATGTGCATCTGTTAAAAGAGAGTAGCCCCATAAGTAATAGGACAAATTTGTGAAACTCAACATCGATCGGACCATATCCAATAAAGTCTGATTTCTCCTCTCAGATACTCTATTGTGCTGTGGAGTACCTGGAGGAGTATATTGAGCGAGAATCCCATTATCCTTCATATAATCCATGAACTCACCACTCATATATTCACCGCCTCGATCAGATCGAAGGCATTTAATATATTGACCAGTTTTTTTTTCTATTTCATTCGGAACTCTTTGAACTTTTCAAAGGTTTTCGATTTATGTCGCATCAAATACACATAACCATACTGTGACAAATCATCGGTAAAGGTAACGAAGTACGAATAACCACTGTGAGCAGTCTGACTTAGTGGACCACATACATCAGAATGTACGAGTTCCAGTAAGTTAGTGGCGCGGTGTCCAACACCAGAAAATGGGGCTTTGGTCATCTTACCCTGAATATAAGATTCACAAGTTGGATAGGATTTAATGGTAAGATCTGGTTTCAAACCATTCTTAACCAATTGGGTAAGGCGTTTAACACCTATGTGACCCAGCCGCATATGCCAAAGTTCAGTATTATTAATTACAGGTAAACTACGTTTATTAACTCCAGTATTTAAAATATCTTTTGAAGTTTGCAATGTATAATGACCATGCCGGTTTGGACAACAAAGGATCTGAATATTACTTTTATCATATAAATACAAAGAACAGTTCCTCATTATTAATACGAAAGCCTTCTCTATGCAATACAAAAAGTGATATAATATTAGCTACACATCCAGGTACAAAATGACAGTCATTTAACAAAAGTGTCCCATTCAGCAATGAGATCTCGCATACTCCCACTGCAACTGCATCCAGAGAGTCTCCACTCCCGAATCGCAACTGCATCTCTCCAGGCTTCAGTCTTCTAATTTCCTTCAGCACTTGCAACGAATTGCAAATGTGAATGGGACAAGCAGAATCTAAAATCCAGTTGGATGTAACGGCTTCACAAGCCAAAGATAAATCAATAACTAGAAAAATAAATGTACCTGATGTAGATGCTCTCTCCCTCCTCAACTGGGCAATGTAGTCAGGACAGTTTATTTTCCAGTGCCCGACTTTGCTGCAGTGATGGCACTTGTCTTCAGAAGCCCTTTTGGGCTTTGCTATCTTTGCCTGTGGTTGAGGACCGATACCCTTCTTTTTCTTCCATTTCTTCTTCTTTCCTTTTGACCAAGTCTGGGAAGAAGCAGAAAGTGAAGTAGGTCTTGGAGGACGAGTTGGTACTCCCATCTTGAGGTCCTCTTTCGCCGTGAGCAACATCCTATGCAGCTTTTGGTAGGTACAGATAATCCTGTTCATGTTGAAATACATCACAAACTAGTGATGAGAAGCTGGGAGCGAACCAAGAATAACACTCCTACAGAGAATGTCATTCAGAATGAGATTATGTTGCCTCAGTTGATCGATCAAATCGATCATCTGAAGAACATGTGGGCTAACAGCTTTCCCCTCATCCAATCGCGTATGGAACAGTTCCATTGCGACTTTATGAACAACAACTTGTTCTTGGTTCTCAAATAATTGTCTTAATCATGTCATCATAGTATATAACATCTGATAAGCCATAATACTGTTTCTTGAGTCCCGGTGAAATTGAACTTAAGATGTATGATTTAACCCTTAAATCATCATCCTTCCAAGCTTGGAAGACTTCACATTCTTCCGGTGTAGCGTCCTCTGCCACAGCAAGGGGCAGTGGACCCTCAAGAACACATCCCAACCTCTCGGAATCGAGGACAATCCTCAAATCCAGATCCCAATCGGTGAAGTTATCAGCGCCTTTAAGTTTGTTCGCATCAAGAATATGCGCAAACTGATTAGTGGATGGTACCACCATCGCAAATCTATCATATAGATCATGAAAAACGGTTAGCAGAAATTTAAGCAGTTTAATATAATATCATAAGCATAAACTAGATCTTGGATTTTTAATCTAAAAATGCCCCCTCACTAAATCATGCAATACTGTAATCCCCAAACAGAATACAAAGATTTAATAATTAAATTTAATACATTAGTGAAAAGTGGATCCCGTGAATATATTTCAGCTCACAGCAGAGGCACGGTCTCCCCTATGTATATTCATCAGGTAGACAACTCATTTGTCAATCACTCACCAGTGACTCCTGGGTTTCCGGTCTTGATCGTTTCTCGTTGTCGCTACTAAGGCAGGCCCACAAGGAGACGTACCAAGGTTAAACTCGTCAATGATAAACTCAAGTTACTTGCGTAACCCTGACAGCTAGGGCACGTTCAGGATTCCGCTTTCGCTTGAATTTATCTAGTATCTGATATACATTCGGTATAAATAAATCTCTATCGGCTACACCCTCACACCAGAGGCACGGTCTCGGATGTAGTCACGAGAAATATTTATAAACAGTATTGACAAGACAGACCACATAACATGCATCAAATACATAATTACATTTAAACCTTATTAATTAGGGATTTTCCGCTAAGTGTCATACACCCTAAATCTAATCAAATTAGATTATAACATGCATGTATAAAGTCAAGAAAACATGATTAAACATTGAATTAAAGGGCTAATCATATTATGGGGCCTAGAATCAGACTCGCTTTGATACCATTTTGAAGGGGTTTTATTACGGAAATCCGGTAACGCAGCGGAATAGTGGAAAATCAAAATTTTCCTATTTCAAAAATTTTTCTTGGATTAATTAAATAAACTTATTTATTTTATTATCCAATAATCAAATTATGAAATAAAACACTATAAATCAAATTTATGTGAATTTACCGAATTACCCCTAAACCAAACATTTTGTTTATTTTAATACGAAATTATTCGAAATGATTTTGGATGATTCTAAATCATTACAAATATGAATTTAACATGTCCTACACATTGAAATACAAATTGCCAAAAAATTCCCAAAATTAATGCCCAAGGCCGAGAGCCTCATTTGTTTCCAATTGTGCATTTTGCAATTTTCATGTTCAAAACACATCCAAATGAAATCCAATCAACATAAGATTTAATATGTATCATATACACATCCAAATACACCATATAAATGAAAAGCGCCAAATTTGGAAATGGTCTCAAACCTAATTTTTCAATTTCTACAATTGGACAAATTAGACCAAATTAACAAAATCCAATACTTCAATCATGTTTCTTCAACACCAATCAAGCCTCACCACAATGAAACAACTATTGAACAATTATAGGTCATTTAAGAGTGGGTCAATAACTCTAGAATGGTAACAAGTTTCTCAAACTATCAAAAGTATGATTATTAACATATTAGAAGCATTCTTTGAACTTAATACATGCATATCCCTTTCTCAAACTTCCATCAAATAAAAACACAAAGAATAAAGATTAGAAAAACATGAGAACATCATAAAACATGAGAAAATCATAAGATGTAGCCTAGAACATAGAAACATTTTCCTCTCTAATAGTAAGTTGGAAAAACTTACTAAAATCCAAGCTTTCTTTGATTATTATTCTTCTTTTTCTCAAGGTTCTTTTGCTTTCTTTCAATGGAGTTTTTAGGTGAGTTTTTGACTTAATGAAACCCTAAATGAAAATAAAACAATATATACCAAAAACCTTTAGCCTTGGCTGAATTTGGTGGATGGCAAAATATCAAGATATTTTTCAAATTTTGTTTCATTTAATATCTTTTATCAACGTGCATTTTTAATCATCACTCTTTTTTCTCTCTATTCTCAACACTTGAGAAAATATTATTTTCTCACAACTCTTGAAGAAATTTTTTTGGATTTCTCTTTTCCTCTAACTCTCTCATAACTCTTGTGTAAATTCTAGAGCACTCTTACTCAACCCTAGAGTGGAAATGGTAGAGAATATATTCATTTTCAAAGCCAACAAAACCTTATCACTAATCCACCCATGCCATTCTATTGTAATGACAAACACAATTAAGTGAAATGCCAAGCAAAAACATGTGAAATAGAAAAAGGTTAGGTAATTTGGTCATACCTATTTAGACATAAAATGTTGGAGAGTATGACAAGCCATATGAACTTGTCTCCAAGATAATGCATATACCATTATCTTTATAATGATATAATTATCATAATTATGATGTAATAATTATCTCATAATTATTACTTGATTATCTCATAATCTAGCATTATCAAAATGATGTAATAATTATCTCATAATTATAATTTGATTATCTCATATTCAAAGAATTCTAGAAAATATTATATTCAACTAATTTAATAAATTTTTCATTTGTGACAAATTATATTATTAATCACATTAATAATATATAAATATATATTTGAGTATATAATTAGACAATCCAATTATATTAGGTTTACTACAGTTAAACGAGCTAGCACCGGGGGGGGGGGGGACTAAATGGACGTACAGTTCCGAGCTCCAATATTCCCTATATATTAATTAAACTCTTTAATTAAATATTTCGAATTATTAACTTCGCATTATTCCACTAAAATCTCAAAGTTGCACTCTCGTTGCCGTAGATGGAAAATATAAGCTGAACAACTTTGGTGTCCATCGATATAGTCATTATATATGGATTGACCATTCACGAGTATCTCATAATTAAAGCCAGGTCATAAGTCCGTTATACCCTCTAATTATTTTATACCTTAAGTACCATTGATTCTCTAATGAATAATTTATTCATAAATATTAAACATATAAATCTTTCTATTCGTAATCGAAACGCTTGAGCGCTCTAATCGTTCAAGAACCAAATCAACAATTAAAAAAAATACTCTTCCACTTCTCGTAAGTAGGAGTGAACTCCATGTTTATGTAAAACGTTCCCAGCTACACACCAAACCATGTCCCCAAAATACGTAGTTATTGGCCGGGACTGCTTCACCAACCTCACTTTAGTAAATCAAAGGACATAGTCTATCATGCATGAGTTCGTAGTACACTCAAGATTAAGATCAATCCATACATGACCATCTAGTATATTAAAATGAATTTCTTTATTTAACGGATATTTAATATATTCATTTCTATCTAGGTCCAGTCCTCTATGATCACATCATACAAGGTGTCTCCATTCTCATGTCACCAAATGAATGATCCCAGATCAAGGTCGTTCTATAAGTATAGAATGGACCGCATCTATAGATTAACCACAAACAAAGTACCCGCTTTACTTGCTCTCTTTGGACTGTTTTAGATTACTAACTTCAGACTTAAATCCTCTTGTAGATGACACTCATAAACTAAGTTCTGAAAGCACATGAGTAATCAAGGGTAAACAAGATAATTTACAATATGTGATTCAAATTAAACAAATTTGATAAATGAATAATGCATCATTTATTTAAATAAACAATTCTGTTTACAATACATGAAGCCCTAGGACATATATCACAACAATCTCCCACTTGGACCAGAGAAAATAAGACATGTCATGTAATCCTAAACCCTTTAGGTGACCTTCAAAATCTTTAGCCGATAAGGTCTTTATAAACGGATTAGCCTGGTTCTATGTGGATGCTATCTGCGTGCTAGAAACGTCTCCTCTCTGCACTATCTCTCTAATGAGATGATATTTTCTCTCTATATGCTTTTCCCTCTTATGGCTTCTTGGTTCATTGGAATTCGCCACTGCACCACTATTATCGCAATAAGGTGTGAGTGGTTTATTCATATCTGGAATAACTTCCAGATCTCCCAAGAAATTTCGGAGCCAGATTGCTTCCTTAGCTGCTTCGCAAGCTACTACATATTTAGGCTCCATGGTGGAATTAACAATACAAGATTATTTTATGCTCTTCCACACAATTGCCCCACCACCTAGGGTGAACACTGATCTAGATGTTGATTTCCTAGAATCGACATCCATCTGAAAATTAGAGTCAGTATATCACCTGAGGATCATATCTTCACCAGAATATATAAGCATATAATTTCTCGTTCTCTTAAGATACTTGAGAATATGTTTCACAACCACCCAATAATCCAATCCTGGGTTGGACTGAAATCTATTGACCACTCCCACTGCGAATCAGATATCCGATCTCATGCATAACATAACATACATAAGACTACCAATCGCTAAGGCATACGAGATATGTCTCATTTCCTCAACTGCTTGAGGTGCCTTAGGAGTTTTTTTCTTAGATAAATGAATTCCATGTCTGAAAGGAAAATTACATTTCTTGGAATTCTGCATCCCAAATCGCATAAGGATCTTGTCGATTTAGGATGCTTGAGACATTGCTAACAGTTGTTTGTTGCGATCCCGAATAATCTGGATCCCAAGTACATAATTGGCCTCTCCCAAATCTTTCATTTAGAATTGATTAGCTAGCCATATTTTCACATCCGATAATATCTTTACATCATTCCCAATGAGTAAAATATCATCGACGTACAAAACGAGAAAAATCACCCTACCATCAATGATACGCTTGTAAACGCAAGGCTTATCGACGTTCTTCTCAAAATTATAAGACTTGATCGTAGTATCAAATCTTATGTTCCAAGATCGAGATGATTGTTTAAGTCTATAAATGGACCTTTGCAGCTTGCAAATATTTTGCTCGTGACATTGTGTTATGAATCCCTCTTGTTGTACCATATAGATACTCTCATCAAGATTTCCATTCAAGAATGCAATCTTGACATCCATTTGCCAAATCTCATAGTCATAATATGCGATAATGGATACAAGAATACATATGGATTTTAGAATGGCTACTAGCGATAAACTCTCCTCATAGCCGACTCCCCCTTTCTGGGTATAACCTTTGGCCACTAGCCTAGCCTTGAAGGTCTGTACCTTCCCATCTACTCCTCTTTTTCTATTGTAGATCCACTTGCAACTATGGGTTTTACTTCATCAGGTTGTTCTACAAGTTCCCAGACTAAGTCAGAGTACACAGACTTCATCTCGAGGTTTATGGCTTTGAACCATTCCTTTTTATCAATATCATCCATTGCACTACGATGGGGCAATGGATTGTTTATACCATCACTGGATAGAACAACTTGTGCCTCTCCATTTCCTAGATAGCGGTCAGGTTGTCGTACAACCCTCTCACTACGTCTAGGTGGTAGATCATTTTGATAAAATTACATCTGACGCTCAGATGTGGAAGGTGTTATGTTTTTGTCAATAGATAACAATGGTGTGCTAGTCGAACCAGTAAGTTACTCCTTAAGTAACACTTTACTTCGAGGTTTGAACTCTCTCATATAGTTCTCCTCAAGAAATGTAGCATTTATCGAAATAAATATTTTATTATATTTCGGACTATAAAAGAATCCACCCCTAGTCTCCTTAGGATAGCCTACAAATAGGCACACCTGTGAACGTGGCTCCAGTTTTCTTGTATTGTTCTTCAATACATGTGCTGGACACCCCCATATGCGGAAATGTCGCAAACTAGCTTTACGACCATTCCACAACTTTAAGGGAGTTTTAGGAACAGACTTAGATGAAACTACATTTAGGAACAGACTTAGATGAACTAGGTAATGTACTGTACCTAAACATTGATCTCATCATCTCTAGTGGGGTCCGATTTCTCCTTTCTGCAACACCATTTTGCTGTGGTGTTTCAGGTACTATGAGTCAGGACACTATTCTATGCTCAACTAAGAATTCCTCGAGTTCTCTATCAAGGTATTCTCCTCCACGATACGATCGTAGAATTTTGATGGTTTTACTTAATTGGTTCTCAACCTCAACATGATATTCTTTGAACTTTTCAAAAATATCTGACTTGTGCTGTATTATATAAACATACCTATATCTAGAATAATCGTCAATAAAAGTGACGAAGTATTCATAACCACCTCGGGCTTTTACATTCATCGGTCCGTAAATATCTGAATGTATTAGCTCAAGAGGTTGATTAGCTCTTATATCTTTTCCAATAAAAGGTCTCTTGGTCATCTTGCATTTTAGACATGATTTGCAGACTGATAAAGTTCCAAGTTTTACTGGTTTAAAACTATGTTCTTTATCAATCTATCTATCTGGTCAAGGTTAATATGTCCAAGTCTAAGATGCCATAGATATGTGTCATCGTGAGAAATCTTTTGCCGTTTTATTTTAGATTTTTCAACCTTAAACATTTCGGTATTGAGCAGTGAATTATGTGTTAATGGCCTTAACACATATAAATTATTCTCGGAGTTTCCTATGCATATTGTTAATCCATTTTTACTAATAATAATCAATTTATTATCAAAAGAAATAGAAAAACCATTTTCCATAAATTTAGATACAAAAATCAAATTCCTGCGAAAATCAGGAATAAAAAACATATTGTTTAAACATAAATAACAATTATTAAAGTTTAAATTAGAAACTCTCACTTCTCTAGCTGAAACAACACCCCATGTCTCGACTCTCATGGTATAGTCTCCTTCAACAAGGTCTTCCATGAATCAAGTAGCTGCAAAGAAGAACAAACATGATTAGTGGCTCCAGAATAAACAATCCATGCAGATTTATCATTCTGCACTAATAGAGATTTGATAACAAGTAAATCATATTTACATATATTCTTTTTCTCTTGTAGCTCAGCAAGATATTTAGGACAGTTCCTCTTCCAATGCCCATCCTTTTTGCAATGGAAATATTTTCCTTGGGGCTTGGAACCTTTAGTGTCTTTCTTGTTCTTCTTTTTCATAGGCTTTGCCTTAGCCTTCCCAGTGCCTTTCTTCTTATTTTTTGCAGATCTAGAAGATTCAGAAATATTTGCCTCTGCACTAGGTTTACGAGGTTCCAACATGGACTCGTAACCGATGAGCTTATTTAACAGTTAGGTCAAAGTAAAAGACAACTTGTTCATTGAATAGTTGCTTTTAAACTGCAGGAAACTCTTCGAAAGCATTTCCATGATCATAGTCACTTCGCTTTGAACATTAATACAAGCACCATGGGTTTCGGCTGTATTGAGATGAGATATCATCCTTAAGACATGCTCAGGGACAGATGTTCCTTCATTCATCCTAGAGGTTAACAATGAGATGATAGCCTGATATTGTTGCCTCTCCGAAGGTTGCCCAAACATGTCTTGTAATGACTGCATTATTAAAGATGCTTTAGCCATAGGCTCATGCTTTGCAGCTAGAACCTCACACATCCCAACTATAAAATAGAAGCGAGCTTTCTCATCGGCCGTAACCCAATTATTATAGGCATCACATACAGGTTTGCCAGCATTTGGGGCTGGCTCAGGAGGACATTCATCCATCAGGATAAATTTAAGGTCTTCACAGACCAATACATCATTCATGTTATTTTTCCATTTTACATAATTTTCCCCGGTTAATATGTCTTGTGAGAGAATTGCGATTATTGGAGATATCATGGCTGGAATAAATAAACAAACATGCAATCAACATTCATTCATCGTATATTAAAATCATCAATCATTTAGGCATAAAATTAAACATAATGCATGATCCATGTATAATGAATTAGAAACCTAAAAGAATTACTATGCCACATAAATCTATCATTCCACAAATAAATGCCGCCATAGGGTAGGTCAAGTATTTGCATGATAGATTTAGACAATCTCAATTAATTAATATATCTGGAAATAACTCTTATTCCTATTTTAATCAACTACCGTTTTCTTTGATCAAGGACTATCGATTAACCTTTTAGTCATTCCTTTGTGAGTGTAACCCATTGTTTCGAAACCCTTGGACTTCACTAGTGAAGTGCCGCCGTAGGGTAGGTCAAATCACCAATACATTTAGAGTTCCTATCCTATCGGAATCTAAGCCTGATATTGACCCAAAAAGGACACCATCCGTAGGGGGACGAAAATAAAACCATCTCGAGGCACCTTTTGAATCTCACGTTTTCGGACAACAACGAAGATCATGAGATATATTGTGATTATCCCTCTCCCACTCACTATTTTTGAGTTTAAGGTTTCTATTACATTAGTATCTAATTTATTTAAATTATGTTCGACTAAAACTTAACCTAATTAATACTAGTGGATTAGTAGTGATTTAACCAATTTTAACTCTTAAAATTTTATTCACTAATTCCGATTAGTCTTAACTAATATTTTACTTAATTAAACTAATTTAACCAAGTTTATTTTAATGACAAAATTTATTTTAACTCTTAAAATATTAGTTCACAAATAGGTTTTAAAATTTAGAATTCAACAAATGGACCAATATTAATTAAACTATTTAATTGATTGAAGCACGTTATAAATTCGAATGGTACGTGGAATTATGTCGTGAGTGTAGACCACATTACCGTCCATTCGGAATCAACTATTGAATTTACATCCGGGTTTCCATCTGATATACCAAGGAAAATATAATGCACTGATAATGTCCATAAATATTAAACTTTAAATTCCCATTTTCTAAATCATTAAACCAATTAATCTTATTAATTAGTTTTCATGCATCTCATATTATAATTTAACTTTTAAATTGAATAAAATCACATTTTATAACTTAGAATATCATGCATCTAAACATGTTATGGTATATGAAAATACAAGAGCATACACCCTAGGCTATATGACATCTTATTAAACTATTAAAAAAACATTCACATACCCAGGCTGGGCATCGCGACCCCCTGATGGGCGTCGCGACGCTCTAAAGAGAAAATCTGAGGCCGAATGTTAATTCTGCTCGACATCGTGACTCAGCCCACTTAGCATCGCGACACTGAAGTATCAAGTGTGCGCGTTGCGACGCAACCTACTTCGCGTTGCAATGTGATGCAGTGTTATTTCCAAGCAGTAGCTGAAATCATTTGGACGTCGTGACTCGGGCTAGTGTGCGTCGCGACGTTACCTGTTTTCCAGGTTTGGAATGAAAAAACATACACATAAAAAATTACGTTAACCAGTCTCTTATTTTTTCTACAATAATCTAATTAGTACAAATAATAATGCAAGACATCCTTTGGTCTTCAAATCTTACTCTATGAGGCAGTGTTGAGTTCTTTGCGAAATCGGCTCGTGATAAGTCCTTTTTTGCATCAGCGCGAACAAGTTACAAATAGTGTTAGACTTAAACTTATTACAAAGGAAATGAACTTACAACACTTGAAAGAATATGGCTTTATGGCCTTACATTATCAATACTAAAAATAAGAACCAGTAAAAATTAATGATCAACGCAATACATTCATCACATATACCAAAATTAAACATTTATCTTATGAACATTAAGACATTCATCTCATGAATATTAAAATTGTGCCTACTCATTACAACATGCATATTAACAATTTATATCTCATATAAATCATTAAAACTTGTAATTGAAAAAAGAAGGGTTAAGAACACTTTTCAACCTTAGCTCTTAATGCAAATTGTAGGAAACACCTTTTTTTATGCGCAGCGGAAATTCTTTAGGCTCTGGGATCGACTTTGAAAATTTTTTTGCCTTCTCCCTTTGTTGAAATCGGATTCCACCAACTCTTAGTGATTGAATTTTATCATTGTTGTGAATAAGTTTCCTTGAGATCCGATGCTAGGATCAACCACCCGATCTTCCGAACTATATCTCGAAACCAACAAACAGAAGTGTGGGCTTCACTCACAAAGTGTAATCTCTAAACTATTTTAGAGATGTATTTTTTCATAAAATATTTTGCCTTTTAGAAAGAGTTAAAGAAGAAGATAAAGATCTAACTCACTATTTTTCTCTCTATTCTCAACACTTGAGAAAACATTCTTTACTCTGAACTCTTGAAGAAAGTTTTTTGGATTTCTCTTTTTCTCTAACTCTCTCAAAACTCTTGTGTAAATGCTAGATCACCCTTACTCAATCCTTGAGTGGAAATGGTAGAGATTATATTCCTTTTCAAAGCCAACAAAATCTTATCACTAATCCACCCATGCCATTCTATTGTAATGACAGACACAATTAAGTAAAATTCCAAGCAAAGACATGTGAAATAGACAAAGGTTAGACAATTATGTCATACCTAATTAGACATAAAATGTTGGAGAGTATGACAAGCCATATGAACTTGTCTCAAAGATAATGCATATACCATTATCTTTATAATGATATAATTATCATAATTATGATGTAATAATTATCTCATAATTATTACTTGAATATCTCATAATCTAGCATTATCAAAATGATGTAATAATTATCTCATAATTATAATTTGATTATCTCATAATCAATGAATTCTAGAAAATATTATTTTAAACTAATTAATATATTTTTCATTTGTGACAAATTATATCATTAATCACATTAATAATATATAAATATATATGTGAGCATATAATTAGTCAATCCAATTATATTAGGTTTGCTACAGTTAATTGAGCTAGCACGAGGACCAAATGGACCTATAATTCTGAGCTCCAATAATCCTGTATATTAATTAAGTCTTTAATTAAATATTCTGAATTATTAATTTCGTGTTATTCAACTAACTTCTCTTACAGTAGATGGAAAATATAAGCCGAACAACTTCGGTTTCCTTCGATATAATCATTACATACGGATTGGCCTTTTCACGAGTATCTCATAATTAGAGCCGGGTCATAAGTTCGTTATACCCCTCAAATTATTTTATATCTTAAGTACCAATGATTCTCTAATGAACAATTTACTCATAACTATTATGAATATAAATCTTTCTATTCGTAATAGAAAGACTTGAGCGCTCTAATTATTCAAGTATCAAATCAACCCTTAAGAAAGATACTTTTCTACTTCTCGCAAGGAGTGAACTCTATGTCTATGGAAAACTTTCACAGTTACACACCAAACCATGTCCCAAAATACGTAGTTAATGGCTGGGATTGCTTCACCAACCTCACCTTAGTAAATCAAAGGACATAGTCAGTCATATAGGAGTTCATAGTACACTCAAGATTAAGATCAATCCATATATGACCATTTAGTAGATTGAAATGAATTTCTTTAGTTAACGGATATTATAATATATTCATTTCTATTTGGGTCCAGTCCTCTATGATCACATCATACAAGGTGCCTTCATTCTCATGTCACCAAATGAATGATCCCGGATCAAGGTCGTTATACAAGTATAGAATGAACTGCATCTATAGATCAACCACAAACAAAGTACCCGCTTTGTTTGCTCTCTATGGACTGTTCTAGATTACTAACTTCAGACTAAATCCTCTTATAGATGACACTTATACACTAAGTTCTGAAAGCACATGTTTAATAAAGGGTAAACAAGACAATTTATAATATGCGATTTAAATCAAACAATTTTGATAAATGAATAATGCATCTTTTATTTCAATAAACAATTTTGTTTACAATGCATGAAGCTTTATGACATATATCTCAACAAAAGGGTTCTCTGACAAATTACATACATATGATATATGATTATATATAATAATTTTCAAAATGTATTCTTGTCTTTTATGGTTGAGCGTAGTTATTTGCTGAGTTTTATAACTCACACCACAATAGTTTGCTAGTTTTGCAAGGTTTGAACCTGATTGGTCAGCTATTCAAGTTTTGGAGAGTCATACTCGAGATATCATATCACCCAAGCTACAGTCAGCCGCTCTAGAGTGTTAGGGACATGTTAAAGAAGATAGGAGTTTTGTTATTTATGTATTGATTCTTGGAATGCACGTTATTAAATGTATGTAAATAAAAATTTTGATGTGTAAATATAATTGTGGGCATGGAGCCTTTGAGTATTGATGTTGACATTTTTTTTATTTTCAGTTTGACCAAAGGTCCTTTCTACTTATTTGATGTTTTGACAGGTCGTTTTGGTGTTAGACTGTGATTTAAGTAATCCATTTTAAGGTGCGTCATGTCCGTTTTTCGTTAAGTTTGAGGTTCAGGGAGATTGATTATTCTTTTCTCCTTTCGGTAGCATCCTACCTCTGCGGGGTGTTACAAAAATATTTTTAACTAATGTGAAAATATTTTGGCACCGTTGGACAATTTCTGCACTACCAAAATAGCCCGAAAAATAGTCCCGAACAGCAGTTTCCTGTGCTAACTGCAATGTAGATTTTCTCTACAGTTTACACACCCTTCAAGGATTTTTAGGTTTGATTTTGTGCAACCAAATCAGCCTAAAGAATTCCAAACAAGTCCTTTTAAACCCCAAATATTTCACCAAAAATCAAAACAGCACCCCGTTAATGCCCCTAACATGCTCGTGTAGTGGGCTAAAATTTTGCCCACTAACATGAGCAAAGAAAATGAGAAGTTGGTTTTCCTTTGATCTTTTGTGCTATATCTCACCACCAAGGAACCTTGACCGAGGGCTCTAAACTATTTAGAGAAATAAATCATAACAATTTGTTTTCTTTTTCTCTACATAAAAAGAACAAGGGATGCTAGGATTTTTATATTTGCTTGAATTTTGAATAAAAGAGCTCTTTCCCTTTTATACTTAGAGTTGGAGTTGTTTTAGTTGTAATCGAATTACTCAAAACAATTACTAACCCTAAAAGTGTTGGAAATGGTGATCGAGCACCATTCACTTTTTGTATGAATATTCGATATTATGCAATATAATATTTATTTTATCATGATTATTTATTTTTATATATGGTAAAAATCTTACTTTATTTATATAATGTAAATCTAATTGTTAGATTACTCTAAGAGTTAGAGATTTCGAGTTACAATCGGAACCTTATACGAATTTAGTAAAGACCCGAGAGTTACTACATATGGTGATATAGTTGCAAGAGTTGCAAATGGTGTTGAGAAATATCACGCATTCTCTCGAATATAAATTATTCCTAGTCTAGATATATTGACAAGGGTCGGTCATTATATTGGTAAGACTAGTGCATTGTCTATATAGTAATGGACATATGGTTTGTCTCAACAGACTGTGAGCTTAGCGGAAGTTCGTATAGAAATGCAGATATTCATTAGTTGAATGAATATTGAATTAACTCATAAAAGATGACTAATAGATATTCCATAAAACTGTCAATAGTTATCTTTTCGAGTTGAGTAGTTATTGTGGTCCTTTGACTTGAGACACCACGGTGGTCTTGTGAGTGATCCTCTATGCCTGATACCATGCATGTCAGAGACCTTTCATGGTCTGACCTCTGGATGACTGTTAGGTATAGACCGATGCTTACGAAGATCGGTGTGTGTTAATATGAGGATTCGTCAGTCCATATGGTTGGATTTTGTTTCCAGAAATTTTTAGAATATATTCCGGAAATCTTTTGGCCGAAAGTTCGTTGAAGAAATTGTTTCTTTGACATTATAAATAATATTCAAAAAGAGTTTTGCTATATTATTTATTAATGGAATATAAGGATGAAAAATTTCATATATTGAGTAGATAATGTTTTGACAGTATAACTATAACCTTACTCAATTGGAAACAGAAATGACGAAGGAATCATACATTAGCGTTTTAACCTCGACTTGTATGGTTCGACGTGTCGTGTTGTTTAGTCATGATTTGTAGGTGGACAGGTCTTCATGAAATATGTATATAAGTATATGAGATATATATATGTATATATATAAAAACAACCGAACGTGAGCCTAGAGAGTTCCATTATATTGAGTTTACTCGTTGAGCACTAGGGCGACCTCTCGTCAAATGTTGACAAAGTATTTTGGGTTTTAAGATTAAATTGTTTAATCCGATAATTTATGAGATGAATTAAATTAATTAATTTTATATCAAGAGTTGATATAATTTTATTGTATAATAAATGTAAATTTGATTTACATTAAATTAGTAATTAAATTTGTGAATTAATTTAATTGTTAAATTAATATACAAAATTAATTACTTAGTTTATACAAATAAAGGTTTTAATTAATTAAGGTAACTAAGTTAAAACAATTGAACAATTTTGGTTAAAGTAACTAATTCATTTAATTGTAATTAAGTTACAAAGTTGGTGAGATTTATTTTTAACCTTGGTTAAGTTACTTTTAGTAATATGTGGTGTAGGGAAAAGATTCCCTTAAACCATGATTTAATTTATATGGCTATGATTTGCTTTCTTTAATTTAGAATTAATGAAAAAACAAATACCATTTTTTTTCTCACTGCCGAGAAAAACAACAATAAAAAAAAAAGGGGAAAAGCTTTCTTTGTTTAAAAAAAAAAAAAAAAAGAAGTCAACATCCACTGCCACTTTTTGATAAAAAGAAAAGGAAAGCTATTTTTTTGGTTGTTCTTGTTTTTGCTCACTGTCTGCCGAGCAACACAAGAGAGAATTGGTTTTTTGTTCTTCATAATCCAAGCCAATAATCTCATCAAATATTACCCTACATATAATTAAGTCCATGAAATTAATCCCTAAGTGTTAAGGGTTAATTTATGTTCTTGAAGTTTTCTTTTTCCTAGGTTTTTAAAAGTTAAAATTTGGGGAAAAGTTGGTTGCTATTCTTGAGTGATCAAACCACCTTTTGATCACCAAGATTTGGTGGAGGAAGAAGGAATTTGGAGAAAACTCAAAGCTTTGGAAGACTTGGAAAAGCTTGGATGCATCCCTTCACAAATTGGCAAGGATTGAAAGAAATTGTTGGTAAAATTTAATTTGTAAAGTTATTGTTCAATTTCTTGATGATTAGAGTTGAGAAAAATTGTTGTGGTTTGTTGGATTAATTGGAAGCATGTATGTGAGGAATTAGAAGCTTTTAAAGTGTTGAAAATTAGTATATAATTGATATGTTAATTTTGAATGCTTGGATTAATTTTTTTTCAAGAGTTGGAAAATTATTTTGTATGCTTGAATTAATTTTTCCAAGTGTTGGAAAATTAATTTTAGTATGTTTGGATTATTTTCAAGTGTTGGAAATAATTAGGATGCTTAGTTTTAATTTGTCAATAGTTGATAAATTGATTAAAGTGTGTTGAAATTTTTAAATGGACTTATGGTAATTTTTAATACATGAAAATGTTTTAATGCATTGAAATTTTAAGTTTGTAATTAAAAATTTTAAACCCACTAATTTTTTAAGGACTACCGAAAAAAAAATAATATATAATTTTTTTATTCGCTCGCGATTTGATCTCGGGCGGGTTTCCGCTGCGATCGGGTTTGTCCGTTCCTCACACAACAAAAAGGTACCCTAATAGGCGTGAACCCTTCTCTTAATTTTTTTTTGTTTTCTTTAATTAATTAAATACCAATATCAAATATCTGGTAATTATTTTGGAATCAAATTCAAAATTTTTTTTTATCAAGAATTAAATAAATAAATTTAATTAATTTAAACTCTTTAAATTAAATATCTGATTATCTCATAACCGAGTGCATTGAAATTTTATATTAAACTATTAATATATAATTTCTCGACTATGAATTAAATTAATTATTAATCACATTAATAATTGTCATAACATACAGTTATGTTTGTGAGATAATAATTGAACTCTCCAATTATTTTATGACTTCCTATAATGCATCAAGCTAGTACGGGCACCACATGTACTTATAGCTCCGAGCTTTAATAATGTTGTGATATTAATTAAAACTCTCTAATCAAATATCCGTAATTATTGATTTCAGGTTATTCCATTAAAAACTTGGAATATAAATTGTCACTGCAGATATATTTTATACTGAAACGCGTTAGCGCCCTCTGATATAATCATTGTTGGATAATTATGACCCATAACATCACTATTTTGTAAAGAACATAATATTCTTGTACAAAATTAGTTATGTGACAAAGGAAATTGCTCTTTTATCATTTGTAATTTGATTACCTAGATATTAAATGATAAAAGTGTAGGGGTTTTTAGGGGCAGAATCCGGTAACGCAGCGGAAGCGACGGAAGATCGCTTCCGATTTCAAAACTTTTTCTCGGATTAATTAAATAAACATATTTATTTAATTATCCAATAATCAATTATGAAATAAAATTCAAATAAATCATATTTAAGTGAATTTACCAAATTACCATTACTTTAGTATTTTGTCCATTTTAGTCCGAAATTGATCTAATCAATTTTGAATGATTCTAAATCATTTCTAAGATGAACTTAGCATGTTCAAAACATCAAAACACCAAAAGCACCAAAAATCCCAAAATCTATCATTTGGCCGAATGTCACCTAAGGTTGGCATTTTGTCCATTTGGTCATTTCATGCTTCAAAACACATCAAGATGTAATCCAATGAACATGAAACTTTATATGCATCATATACACATCCAAATACACAACATATATGAAAACCCCCAAATTTGGAATTGGTCATGAACCCTAATTTTTCAATTTCTTCAAATTGGACAAATTAGACCAAATTGGTTAAATCAATTACTTCAATCATGTTTCTTCCATCCAATCAAAGTCTCAACACAATGAAACAACTCAAGATCAAATCTAGGTCATCTAAGAGTGGGTCAACAACTCTAGATTAGCAACATGGTTTCCAAAACCTTAAAAGAACACTTATAACTACACTAGTCACAAGCTTTCTCCATTATACATGCTCTACACTTTCATCAAACATTATCCATCAAAAACACAAGAATAAAGAATAGAAAAACTCAAGAACATCACAAGATGTTGCCCACAACAAGAGGAACAAATTACTCTCTAATGGAAGGTTGGAAATACTTACTATTTTCCAAGCTTTTCTTGATTTTTCTTTCTTTTCTCTCTAGCATTCTTTGCCTTCCTTTAATGGAGTTTTTGGTTAAAGTGAATTAGGTTAAGAATGAAATGAAATGAAAAACAATATATACTTGTTTCCAACTTGCCTTGGCCGAAATTCACAAAGGCAAATACAAGTCTTGTAATTTCATTTTCATTTCACTTTACATTTAATCAACTTGATAAAATATCTTAATAACACTTTATATATATTTATATTAAGTCAACAAATGCAACTAAGAAGAATATAACTCTTATATTTAAGTGTTATGGCCGAAATTAATAGAAAAATAAAGGAAAAAGATATTTTTTTTCAAACAATTTTGAACAAATATCTTAAGAAGTCAAATCAATTTGACAACCTTTTCCTTTAATGCATAAGTCAACAATTGCAACTTATAATCATTTCCTAACTTTATCATTTGGTGATATATTTATATTTTAATTATATTAATCATTTAACAATTAAATAATTAAATAATTAATTAAATATAAATATATCAAATATATGTATTATATTTACTTTAAATATCTCAAATACATATATTGATGATATATGTCAAATACCTTTATTTGACTATTTATTAATGTGTATTTAATAATATCATATATTAAAAACAAACACACATTAATTAGGAAATGACGGTTCAGCCCGTTCGCATGTATTTTTCGTTTAACGATTAAACGATTTATAAATAATCATCATTATTCATAAATGTTGCTCTAGTGCTCTACGAGTATGTTTCATTATTGAGACTCTCTAGATTCAGGTATATCCGTCACGGAATCCAATTTCATGTCCATAATCTATCCACCCGTAGATTATGACGATCACAGATAAACTAGCTGAATCATACAGGTCGAGGTCATTGCATACGTATAATCCCTCCGTCACAGGTATCCAGATAATCCCAGAGATATAGATGTAAACGTCAAATCTCTATAGGTATTATCTCGTCGACGTATCTATTAGCAATCTAAATAACACTCGGAACTTACTTCCGATGTATACTGTGGCCACAGATTTAACAGACTGCTAAATATATATGGACTACCTATGCTCTGTACACAGAACTGACGGATCCTATCTTGACACAACAGGATATCCTGAGGATCGATCCACACCCAACGAACAGGCGGAGGTCTGATCTAAATAGATCGGTGACGTGACTGCCATCTAAGTGTGGAGGATGTCTCATACATCCACAGTGGTGTCTCAAGTCGAAGGACCACTATGCTACTCAACCCGAGAAGATTCTTATTGACGTTGGCGTACCATCCATTAAGAATCTTCGGTGAGCCGTTCAGTGTTTATCCACTATAAACACCTACACGTCTATACGAGTCTCCATAGACTCATGGTTCATTAGGATAAACCATCGGACCAAGTCTCGATATACGACATGTACTGGTCTCAACGGATTTGACTAACCGACCCGTGTTAGCAAATCTTGACCGGGAACTATGTTTGATAATATACATATAGCAGTGACACTTCCCAATGTCAATTACAAACTAACTTTGTAACTGTGTACTGCATTATATATTATCGGGCCTTTGTCTAATATATACATATCACTAAACCACATTTAGTTTCAATCTAATCGTAATCAGATCGAATATGTATATAGAACAAGAGGTGCAACCATAAATAAGTAATATTATGGAATAAGGGGATGTTCGTATTCATGAATCAGACATAAATACGGTCCGGATTGGCGCTCTGAGCACCAACCCCAAAACAATTCTCCCACTTGCTCTAGTGCCAATCCACGGTATCATATACACGTCTCAATGTGCATCGTATGCACATGGTCCTCAAAAGCTCACCCAGTACTTAAGAGGTAGGCAACAAAAACAAGTCCGCTATGAAATATCGAGTTTGTCAAACAAACTCTATCGTTTCCCTTAGTCACATCATTCATATTTTGTAGAATCTAGATTATACATTAATATGACTCTGATGCTACATCAGTATTGTGCTATACCTACTGAGTTGTCCAAGTATTAAGGATCAAACAAAATACTATGAAGACAACCGTAAGCACAATCAAATTCAAAAACTTCTAATTTAAAAGGTCACTATGCAACTTCATAAGTCAATACTTCAAAAGTTGCATTTGATTCCACTTGATAGTAGAATCCTTCGTGACACTCCCACTGCATCTTTTGTGACTCTTTATGACATAGACTATCTAACGTCATAATTAGTCTCAAAACTAATATGACCCTAATGGTTGCAGACTACATTCTCCATGAATTAGAAACTCGTTCTTAATATCTCAAAGATCACAAAGAACGTGTTTCAAGATCCATCATATGGTCTATAGGATGTCAAAATAACTCGTAACAATTACGATTAAATCAATATCTACATTCGCACATTATAAAGTATTTATTATGTCATCATCAAATGATACATAAAATTGATTAGACATTCCAATCAATATCTCTTTCGAAAAAGGAATCATCCTTTACGAAAAATGAATACTTTATATAAGACACACAATAACAGTCCAACAGTTATACTAACTGTCATACAGATAGCTTAGTTATGTCCTTTATTAGATCATATCTAATGTACGAATAATAGGGGTATCTCACAAGTCTCCAAGTTTCATATCATATATAAAACTTTATATCAAAATATAACAGAGACTACTCCCACTGCTTTCACGGAGTAAAGAAGACTTAGGTAAATCTTTTACCTCACAAACATCTCATTATTACTATAATAATGATAATGTCGTTAGGATATATAAACTACTAGAAAGTAATTTGTACGCTCCACTAACCCTTCTAATCACATATGTATTCTCTATACTTTGACAAGATCAGACAATCTGACGATATCAAAAATAGAGAACACATATTTCTGGAAGACTTATCGAGTCTACAATAGGCTCTATAAGCTAGCACATTAAACTGCAATCTCAGCAGAACACAAACTCTAGGGCCATTTCAGAATGAACTCTTCAAATAAGGAAATCACAACTGATCTCTTATCTGAATAAGTCATCCAAAAACGCCACTTTGCATTCTTTAGCTAAAATATACAGTTTATATCAACATTAACCAATATATCTTTAATTGTTCAATTAGTGTGACTAGAGATAAGTTTTCTCAGAATCTACAATAGATTGCTGAGTATAACTTTTCTCACTGTCATACTATAAAGGTCAAACCTTTAATAAGCTAACATTGCTTCCGTTGTGCAAACAATTAGCACATATCATGAACTAATTCATAATGAAAGCGTAATCAAGTTCAAAACTTGATCATAGTAAGCTATGAACAATCTTAGATCTAAGGTTCAATGGTGAACTTCCAGAATCGATATCAAATATCGCTTCCATTATAAGTTATAGGATTTTTTCTTCAGTAAGAAAACAACGGAACCATTAAGTATCAAATACTCGTGAATGATTCTGTTATCCTATTGGACATGTACGGAAGATGTATAAGGGTGTTTCATCTTATTATTACGTTTAGTTCCATTTTAATTTATCATTCTCACATTTGACTTCAATAAGTCAAGTCTTTTCTACAATAGTTAACATCTGATGTTACACATCAAGTAATAAAACGATTTTATTACTTAGAATCGTAGGAAAGATATTCTATTAAATAGAATACAATATTCTATTAACAGAATAAACGATAAACTTTTACTTATACCTCCGAGGTGTAAGTAATTTCCATTATATAACTATTATATAAAAGAAAGATTGAAATCTCAAACTTTTCAAGATTCAAATTTTCTACCTATACATATCATATATGCAACTGTAGAAAATAATGGAACATTAATTAAAGAGATGAATTAGTGTTACTGGAGTATAACCCCAAGAGTATTGAAACTAATTCGGTAACTTTCAATATCAGACGAATCAAATCATATAAGATTCGATTGCTCCCACTACTCAATTCCATCAAGATGGAATCGTGGAAGAACAATATTGAATATGAATCATATTCACTAAATAACCTTAGAACTAATTGCTTTAAATTCATACGTTTGATCGTATCAAAGATCTTTGAACAGTTCAAAGACATGTTATGAATTTTGAGGATAGAATTCTCTAAAACCTTTAGATTGAATATATTGAACAAGTCAAAAATGTTCAATCTACGTTTCATCAGAACGGATTGAAAGTACTTGATACTTTCAAGACTTTCAATATGTGTTCCTTCAGAAACACGTAACTAAGTTATGACAATTCATCAACTAAGTTACGAAGTAAAGTAAAGAAAGCTACCTTAAGCAATTATTATTTATTAAACCACATACATCCAATGTATCAGTTTAAATAAATTTGGTGGTCCAATGACAATCATTGGTTAAATGAGATCTTAATCACTTTCCTGAATACAATATTCATTAAATGGATAAGGATGTATAGTGTGATCTAGTATCAAACCATCATTTACCATACGGAATGAGCATCCAATACTTAAGTGATTAAATTCATAAAGCACCGTTCTAAATTATTTACTTTACCGAATAATTCTCCTTATGTTTATCTCTACGTCAATGACACTACTAGTTATTATAAAATATGTAACACTTGTTTATAAAGAACAAGTGACTATCCAATAGTCGCAAGTTCCGATATCAAATATCAAAATAATCGTTAACCAATATTTCAAATAACTAGACGGGAGATCTGGTATCCAATACCTATAGTTGTAGTATTGTGAAAATCGATATTTTCTATACACAAATATACGCATCTCCTTTCTTTAGCTTTACTATTTGCATTCAACTATTCACAACAATTGTAAATAACTGATTAGCAAATTGTGTCAGACACATAACCTCTAAAGGTAATTAAAGCTTAGAAACGTCATTACTAGATAAACAAATACCTAATAGGGCCTTTCTAAATGCCAGTCAAGAATCTCGAGACATGAACTAATTCAAGTCAATTCTTACTGCATAAGAAACTATTGTCTCTAAAGTATTATATCCTAAAAGGGATATCTATCTAGATTATCTATTATGACTTAGAAACTAAGTCATTAACCATCTTTATTTTTAAGAAAATCGGAACAACAGTTCCCGATGGTTTAGACTAATATATTAATATCCTAGTCTATTAGTATCTAGAACCTATTCTAGAATAACTGCAACCAAGAGTCAAGTCAGATAACATATCATAATATGTGTGCAGTAAATAAAAGTTTAATTCTATATAAACAATAGAATAAGGAAACAAACAAGCGACAATTTCCATAACAACATACACTGCCTAAGTTATGGAATATTTTAAACTTAGCAGTGCCTCCCACTATTTTTACGTAATTCCGTAATCCCCAACGGAAAGACGAGAATTCAATAATTAAATCGAATTCCATAGTGGAAAGAGGACCCCATGAATATATTTCGACTCACAGCAGAGGCACGGTCTCGCCTACGTATATTCACAGGTAGACAACTAATTGTCAATCACTCACTAGTGACTCCAAGGTTCTGGTCCTGGCCGTTTCTCGTTGTCGCTGCGAAGGCAGGCCCACAAGGAGACGTACCAAGTTAAACTTGTCAATGATAAACTCAAGTTACTTGCGTAACCCTGACAGCTAGGGCACGTTCAGGATTCCGCTTTCGCTTGAATTTATCTAGTATCTAATATACATTCGGCATAAATAAATTTCTATCAGCTACACCCTCACAGCAGAGGCACGGTCTCGGATGTAGTCAACGAAAAGATATTTATAAACCGTATTGACAAGACGGACCAAGAAACAAGTATTCCAAATACTAGTTACTTTTAAAACCTTATTAAGCGGGGATGTTCCATTAAGTGTCAGACACCCTAAATCTAATCAAATTAGATTATAACATGCATGTATAAAGTCAAGAAAACATGATTAAAGATTGAATAAAACAAGCTAATCATTTATGGAGGCCTAGAATCAGACTCGCTCTGATACCATTTTGAAGGGGTTTTTAGGGGCAGAATCGGTAACGCAGCGAGAAGCGGCGGAAGATCGTATCTTCCGATTTCAAAATTTTTCTCGGATTAATTAAATAAACATATTTATTTAATTATCCATAATCAAATTATGAAATAAAATTCAAATAAATCATATTTAAGTGAATTTACCAAATTACCCCTTACTTTAGTATTTTGTCCATTTAGTCCGAAATTGATCTAATCAATTTTGAATGATTCTAAATCATTTCTAAGATGAAATTAGCATGTTCAAAACATCAAAACACCAAAAGCACCAAAAATCCCAAAATCTATTCATTTGGCCGAATGTCACCTAAGGTTGGCATTTTGTCCATTTGGTCATTTCATGCTTCAAAACACATCAAGATTTAATCCAATGAACATGAAACTTTATATGCAGCATATACACATCCAAATACACAACATATATGAAAACCCCCAAATTTGGAATTGGTCATGAACCCTAATTTTTCAATTTCTTCAAATTGGACAAATTAGACCAAATTGGTTAAATCAATTACTTCAATCATGTTTCTTCCATCCAATCAAAGTCTCAACACAATGAAACAACTCAAGATCAAATCTAGGTCATCTAAGAGTGGGTCAACAACTCTAGATTAGCAACATGGTTTCCAAAACCTTAAAAGAACACTTATAACTACACTAGTCACAAGCTTTCCCATTATACATGCTCTACACTTTCATCAACATTTATCCATCAAAAACACAAAGAATAAAGAATAGAAAAACCAAGAACATCATAAGATGTTGCCACAACAAGAGGAACAAATTACTCTCTAATGGAAGGTTGGAAATACTTACTATTTTCCAAGCTTTTCTTGATTTTTCTTTTCTTTATCTCTAGCATTCTTTGCCTTCCTTAATGGAGTTTTTGGTTAAAGTGAATTAGGTTAAGAATGAAATGAAATGAAAAACAATATATACTTGTTTCCAACTTGCCTTGGCCGAAATTCACAAAGGCAAATACAATCTTTAATTTCATTTTCATTTCACTTTACATTTATCAACTTGATAAAATATCTTAATAACACTTTATAGATATTTATATTAAGTCAACAAATGCAACTAAGAAGAATATAACTCTTATATTTAAGTGTATGGCCGAATTAATAGAAAATAAAGGAAAAAGATATTTTATTTTTCAAAAATTTTGAACAAATATCTTAAGAAGTCAAAATCAATTTGACAACCTTTTCCTTTATGTATAAGTCAACAATTGCAACTTATAATCATTTCCTAACTTTATCATTTGGTGATATATTTATATTTTAATTATATTAATCATTTAACAATTAAATAATTAAATAATTAATTAAATACAAATATATCAAATATATGTATTATATTTACTTTAAATATCTCAAATACATATATTGATGATATATGTCAAATACCTTTATTTGACTATTTATTAATGTGTATTTAATAATATCATATATTAAATACAAACACACATTAATTAGGAAATGACGGTTCGGCCCGTTCGCATGTATTTTTCGTTTAACGATTAAACGATTTATAAATAATCATCATTATTCATAAATGTTGCTCTAGTGCTCTACGAGTATGTTTCATTATTGAGACTCTCTAGATTCAGGTATATCCGTCACGAAATCCAATTTCATGTCCATAATCTATCCACCCGTAGATTATGACGATCACGGATAAACTAGCTGAATCATACAGGTCGAGGTCATTGCATACGTATAATCCCTCCGTCACAGGTATCCAGATAATCCCAGAGATATAGATGTAAACGTCAAATCTCTATAGGTATTATCTCGTCGACGTATCTATTAGCAATCTCTAAATAACACTCGGAACTTACTTCCGATGTATACTGTGGCCACAGATTTAACAGACTGCTAAATATATATGGACTACCTATGCTCTGTACACAGAACTGACGGATCCTATCTTGACACACACAGGATATCTGAGGATCGATCCACACCCAACGAACAGGCGGAGGTCTGATCTAAATAGATCGGTGACGTGACTGCCATCTAAGTGTGGAGGATGTCTCATACATCCACAGTGGTGTCTCAAGTCGAAGGACCACTATGCTACTCAACCCGAGAAGATTCTTATTGACGTTGGCGTACCATCCATTAAGAATCTTCGGTGAGCCGTTCAGTGTTTATCCACTATAAACACCTACACGTCTATACGAGTCTCCATAGACTCATGGTTCATTAGGATAAACCATCGGACCAAGTCTCGATATACGACATGTACTGGTCTCAACGGATTTGACTAACCCGACCGTTAGCAAATCTTGACCCGGAACTATGTTTGATAATATACATATAGCAGTGACACTTCCCAATGTCAATTACAAACTAACTTTGTAACTGTGTACTGCATTATATATTATCGGGCCTTTGTCTAATATATACATATCACTAAACCACATTTAGTTTCAATCTAATCGTAATCAGATCGAATATGTATATAAGAACAAGAGGTGCAACCATAAATAAGTAATATTATGGAATAAGGGGATGTTCGTATTCAGAATCAGACATAAATACGGTCCGGATTGGCGCTCTGAGCACCAACCCCAACAAAAAGTCCTATGATTAGTACCAGATTAATAAGATAGGACAATATTAATCTACGAAAGGTTTATCATTAAATATCCTTAATCGTAGTATTATCGAGACTGGACATCGATAATGCGAAATAGACTAGTATTGCAAGTGTGCAGTCATCAGGATAATATGACTAGGTCATGATTATCCGATTATAGAGACTAGTTGCTTGTGATCCGATATATGCTTCGTACGGGCAGACACAATTCCAGCCCTAGGCCTAGCATGTGTCATCCGATACTGGATTGTAATACGCAATACTTCGTATACTACGCCTGATAAAGACATGTTGGATCATAATACGCAATATCGGTAAGAACGTGGTACCGGGTACGCACGTGTTCGAATAGTCCGATGACCATATTTACGCCAACATATCAATGGATCTCTTGGGTCGCTTCCCGAAGATTCACCGATGAGATTTGACTCGAACAGATTAATCTGGGATTAATTATGAGAGAGAAAATTAATCTGGGATTAATTATCAAAGAAAGAATTAATCTAGGATTAATTGCGTCGAGAATTTATCTGGGATTAAATTCGTCGAGAGGAGAGAACACGATTAATTTGGAATTAATCGGTAAAATAAATTTAATAATGAAATTGGATTTCTCTATTTAATTTATTTAATTGGGCTAAAATAATATATTAGATTTATTAATTGAAATTGGATTTTAATGCGAATTAAAATTGGATTTAATTCGTGCGAACGAATTAATTTGGAATTAATTTGCGAGCGTCTTTCGTAATAATTTTGCGAGGCATTATTATTTAATTAAATTGGATTTAATTACGTCGCAACGGAAAATTCGTTTAATCAGATTAAACGAACCCGAGCCCGAAGTGTGTTGTGCAAGCCCACTTGAATTTTGAATTTAAAGTGAGGCCCACCAACTTACATCACTAGTCATTCTAATTGATGGAAGTGGGTGAATGCATTTAATACATTTCTTTTCAACACAATTTTGCTTTTGCTTTTGGAAAGCATATACACACTTTTGTGAGTTGACTTGGTCATAAGCTTTTGGAAAACACAAACAAAACTTTCTCTTCTCTCTCAACATGCCATGGCCGAAACTTCAAGCTCTGTCCATGGAATGTTTTTTGCAAAATTTCTACTTGCTAGCACATTAAGGAGTCAAAATGAGGTGATAGGGAAACTCACCTGTGAGTTTGGAACACAAAGAAAGCTTGGAGCTTCTTCCACATCCAACAAAGTTTTTGAAACTCATCCAATCAAAGTAAGTAATTTCCGCAACTCCTCTTTGATTTATTCACACACGAATCACTCTTAGAGATCATTGGCATGTTCTAGGACACTAACAATCATTGCATATAGATTGACCATCCACAATAATAGTATAATTAGAGTCGGATCATTATATCTCTTATACCCCTCTAATTATTATTTTTTTTACCATTAATATCTAATGAACAATCTATTCATAACTATTATGAATTTTATCTTTCTATTCGTCATAAAAATATTTGAGAGCTCTAATTTTTCAAATAGAAAATCAACCATTGAGGAAGATGCTCATCTACCTCTCACAATGAGTGCACTTCATGTCTATGTAAAATATCTCAGCTACACATTAAATAATGTCCCCAAAGTACATAATTATTAGTAAAGATTGCTACAACACCGACCTCACCTTTGTAAATCAAATAACATAATCTGCAATGTAAATGTTCGTAATACACGTTCGTAATACACATATGATTCAGATCAATCCATGTATGGTTATCTATTAGACTGATATGAATTCTTTGTTTAAAGGATATTAGAAGAAATTCATTTGTCTTGGTCAAGTCCTATAAGGTGTCTTCATTCTCGAGTAATCACGTGAATGATCCCAGAATAAAATCGTCATATCATTATGGAATGGACGGCGACTGTTGTTGGGTCTCTAAGATCAATCTCAAGATCATTTAAGCATAAAACATGTGTGAATACTCAAAGAAATATAGCGGAAATTATACTCACTTTGATCAGTTGTGTGGATGTGTTGAGAACAAAATTTTTGCTCATTTGAAATGCTCTAAGCTCTTTTTGATTTGCATGTTTAGCTCCAAGCTTTGTTGTTTTGAATTTCAAACTCAAGGGATGTTTCCCTATCACATTTGAATGACTCTTTTGTGTGCTAGCACTTGAGATTTTTGAAGCAAAAATCAAGAAGGAAGAACCCTAGGTTCACGCCCAAGTTGAGAAGAGAGAATTAGTGAAGTGTTTTTGATTTTCCAAAAAATAAAATGTCATATACCAAATCCAAGATTTGGTAAATGTCACTCACCCTTTCATAATTAAAATAATGAAATGTGTAAATCAAGCCATCAACCACTACCAAATACCACCAACAAAAAGCTAAGTGTTTGACTAATGGTGTGACTTGTTGAGGCCCCACTTTAATTCAAAATCCGAGTGGGCCCATAAACACATTCCAGGCTCGGGTTCGTTAATTCTGAATTAATGAATTTTTCGTTGAGACTTAATTAAATCAAATTTAATTAAATAATAATGCCTCGTAAAATTATTACGAAAGTCGCTTGCGAATTAATTCTAAATTAATTCGTTCGCCCGAATTAAATTCCAATTTTAATTTTGTTATGAAATCTAATTTCATTTAATATATCGAATATATTATTTAATCGATTAATTCCAAATTAATCGTTCTCTCTCTTCTATTTGAATTTTATCCCAGATAAATTCTCGCTGTAATTAATCCCAGATTAGTTTATTCTCTCTGATAATTAATCCTAGATTAATTCTGTTCGAGTAATACGTCATCGGTGAATCTTCAGGAAGCGACCTATGAGATCCTTGGATATGTTGGCAGTAAATCGGGTCGTCAGACTGTCCGAACACGTGCATACCCGGTACCACATTCTTATCAATTTACAAGACATAGTTGGCTTCTAGCAAAGCACCGTGCCTACCCAATTCTCCAGAAATATTCTTTAAGGAATATATAATCTATAACAGGCGTAGTATACGTAGTATTGCGTATTGCGATCCAGTATATGATGTCACATGCAAGGCATATGGCTGGAATAGTGTCGGCCCCATACGAAGCATATATCGGATCACAAGCAACTAGTCTCTATAACCGGATAATCATGACCTTGTATATTATCCCGATAGTTGCAACATAATAGAGAACCAGTTCTGTATCCCTGCGTGATCATCATCTCCAAATGACTGAAGTGATACTTTCATCTTGACATCACACCCAATACACTATGATTCTCAATAAACCCAGAAGAGGTGTGCACAGAACCTGTTAAAGTCATGTACGACCAAAACCAAAGTGTATTGATTGTCGCAAGTATTAGCGATGCAAGTCTCAGGTTAAGACCAAATACACCTACCCTGATGCAGATTCCCATAGACACATAGTCATACTACTAATGGGATTCCGCGGGGTCTATCCAGAGCGAAGCTATTTCCGTACCATCGGCAAACACAACCTCCTAGCACACTTGCATAAGTATCCAATACAAATATATGAGAACTATGTTGTTACGTTTCCATAACACGCACAAGTGCAATACTAGTCTATTCCATATTATCGATGTCCAGTCTCGATAATACTACGACTAGGGATATTTAATGATTAAACCTTAATGGATTGATATTGTCTCATATCTTATAATACGAAACTAATCATAAGGACTTTTATTATTTATATATTCAAGTAATCTAATTACAAAATGATAAAATAGCAATTTCCATTGTCACATAGTTAATTTGTACAAAAACCGCAATGTCTTTTACAAATAGTGACGCTATGGGTCATAATTTTCCAACAATCTCCCACTTGGCCTATAGCCAGTCACTCAAGTATCTAACACCTGAACTATGTACATGTCGGTCAAAATTTTGCTGGGGAATAGCTTTCTTAAGCGGATCTGCAATGTTGTCCTCTGATGCGACATTCTCGATCTTCATATCACAATGATGTATGATCTCACGAATCAGATGGAAACGTCAAAGAACATGCTTGGATCGTTGATGATATCGCGGTTCCTTAGCCTCCGCTATAGCCCCATTATTGCCACAATACAATGGAACGGGCTCAGCTGCTAACGGAACTACTCCTAATCCAATTAGGAATTTACGAATCCAAACTGCCTCTTTTGCTGCTTCAGCTGCAGCAATATATTCCACTTCTGTTGTTGAATCAGCAACAGTCTTTTGCTTAGAAGATTTCCAGCTTACTGCTCCGTTGTTCAAAAAAAATATGTACCCGGATTGCGACTTACAGTCGTCTTTATCGGTTTGGAAACTTGCATCGGTATACCCAGTTACCTCAAGTTCTCCATCTCCATAGATTAAGAAAGCTTCCTTAGTTCGTCTAAGATACTTAAGGATGTTCTTAACTTTAACCCAGTGACCATCACCTGGATCGGCCTGATAGCGACTACATATGCTCAAAGCATAAAAGACATCAGGTCTCGTACATATTATGGCATACATGATCGATCCGACTGGAGAAGCGAACGAGATCCAACTCATGTTGTCTCTATCATCTTGAGTTTTATGACACATGTCCTTAGATAGAGTTACACCATGTGACACTGGCTACAGTCCCCTCTTAGACTGTTCCATGTTAAATCTCTTCAACACTTTGTCAATGTACGTGCTTTGGGAGAGACCAAGCAGCTTTCTAGATCTATCCCGGTAGATCTTTATTCCCAGAATAAAGGTTGCTTCTCCCAGATCTTTCATGGAGAATTTTAATGAAATCCAAGCCTTCACCGATTGTAGTATGGGAATGTCATTGCCCATAAGCAATACATCATCAACATAAAGGACAATGAATGCCAGTTCGCTCCCACTAACCTTCCTATATACACAAGGATCATCCTTGTTTTGAATGAAATCATATTCTTTTATGATCTCATCAAAACGTTGGTTGCAAGAACGCGATGTTTTCTTCAATCCATAAATGGATCGATTTAACTTGCAAACCTTATTCTCATGTTTTGGTACGATAAAACCGTCAGGATGTTGCACATAAACATCCTCCAAAACATTTCTGTTAAGAAAAACGGCTTTGACATCCATCTGCCATATTTCGTAATCAAAATATGCAGCAATAGCAAGCATTATCCGAATCGATTTAATCATGGCAATCGGTGAAAAAGTTTCTTCGTAATTGACACCATGTCGTTGACGATACCCTTTCGCTACAAGCCTAACTTTGTACGTTTGTATGTTGCCATCCATGTCGGTCTTCTTCTTGAAGACCCATTTGCAACCAATAGGCTTTACGCCTTCTGGTGCATCAACTAGTGCTTGGTTGGTGTACATAGAATCCATTTCAGATTTCATGGCATCTTGCCATAAACGAGAGTCGATACCTTGTATCGCTTTCTCATACGTAGCTGGTTCGTCTTCCTCAATAAGATTAATATCCACATGAGGTGAGATCGAAAACCCATACCTCTCAGGTTGTTTTCTGACTCTCTCTGATCTACGCGGTTCTTGTGTATTCAAAGATTATGGTACAGCCTCATCCCTGATGAACTGTTCATATTCCGTTAAGGAATCGGTGCCGGGAACAATATCACTCCGATTTTCATCGAGTTATACTTTCCTCCCACTAACCACTGCATTTAGGAATTCCCTCTCAAGGAAAACCGCATGTAGAGCAACAAATACTTTGTTCTTGTGGGTTGTAGAAGTAATATCCTTTGGTTTCCCTAGGATAAACTACAAATAGACACTTATCCAGTTTGGGTTCAAGTTTGGTATCATCCAAACATTTAACGTATGCCTAGCAACCCCAAATCTTCAGGACTGAGAAACCCAGTTTCTTTCCTGTCCATATTTCATGTGGAGTCTGTTGAACAGACTTTGACGGAACCTTATTCAAAATAAGTATTGCACTGTTCAATGCATATCCTCAGAAGGAAATAGGTAGCTCAGTGCGACTCATCATCGACCTTACCATGTCCAACAAAGTTTGGTTTCTCCGTTCGGACACACCGTTTAATTACGGTGTTCCGGGAGGTGTCCACTGTGAAAGAATACCATACTCTTTCAAGAATCAAGAAACTCATTGCTCAAGTATTCTCCACCACGGTCCGACCGTAATGTCTTAATCCTTTTTCCGATCTGTTTTTCTACTTCATGTCGAAACTCTTTGAATTTCTCAAAGGTTTCCTACTTGTGTCTCATAAGATACACATAACCATAACACGATGCATCATCCATAAAGGTTACGAAGTATTCATATCCACCTCTAGCCTGGCTAGACATAGGCCCACATACGTCACTATGAACGGGGGTTAACAGTTCGGTGGCACGTGCATCTTTACCGCTAAAAGGTGTTTTAGGTATTTTGCCTAATAAATAAGATTCGCTGACGTCATATGAATTTGGATCAAATCCGTCCAAGTACCCACTTTTCGAAAGTGTGGATATGCGAGTCTTGTTAATGTGTCCCAGACTACAATGCCACATATAAGTTTCATCTTTGTTACTTAATTTAAGCATTTTGTTTGTTATATTATATGTTTGAGATTGATTTATATTCAAAATATAAAGACCATTATTCACATCAGCACCGCATATCTCCATATCATTTTTATACATAAAACACCCAGTGTTTCTAAAAATAAAAGTATACCCACATTGGGCTAATAAAGATACAGATATAATATTCCTAGTCAAATTAGGTACATAATAACAGTCTGATAAGTTTAGTACATGCCCCGAGGGCAGTTCCAAAATATAAGTCCTAACAGCCAAAACGACGACTCTAGTCCCATTTCCAACTCGGAAATCTATCTCTCTTGAGGACAGTACTCTGTTAATCTGCAGATCCTACACATCAGTACATATATGAGTACCACAACCAGAATCAAAAATCCAATTTTTAAAACTAGAAGTAGACATGTTTATTTGTATAACAAACATACCTGAAGCTGATTCCTTGTCCTCTTTGATTTCCTTCACGTGTGCCTTGTACTCATGACAATCACGCTTCCAGTGACCCCATTTGCCACATTGCAGGCATACATCTTGGGATTTGTCATTTGCCTTCCCATAAGACTTTAATGATTTGGCCTTGCCCTTCTTTTTCTTCTTCTTCTTTACACCTCCAGTAGCCTTCGGCCAAGCCTTGGGAGACTAAGACGTTGAAGCGAAGTGAACCTCGCGCTTTTTTCCATTCAATAGTTCTTTTTCTGCTTCACACAACATTGCCATCAACTATCCAAGAGTATAGTCTTTGTTTATCATATTGTAGTTCATGATGAACCCGCTCCACCTGTCAGAAAGAGACTGAAAGATCAAATCTATAGAAGTCTCAGCCTCAAAAGTTATGCCTAGCTGACCCAGCTGTTCAATGTCACCAATCATCTGTGACACATGGTGCTCGACAATGTACCCTCTGACATTCGAGAGCGAAAGAGCCTTTTTCTACAATTCATACCTTTGCGATCTAAGGTTAGATCGATGAAGGTCCTTCAATTTTTCCATCATATTATAGGGATCCAATCCCTTGTTCTGGCGATGAAATTGAGGGTCAATGCAACGAGCATAACGGATTGAGTAGTTGATTTGTCATCGCTATGAGTCTTCCAAAGCTCAAGCTCAAGCGGCTGCTCATTTTCGGGCTTAGGTCCGAGAGGTCTCTCTATCGTATAGAGCATCCTCTCAGCCCCCAGGACAATCCTGAGGTTCATATCCCAGTCAAGAAAGTTCGCACCATTAAAGACATTTTCGCCAATGATAATGTCTCTAAACCCGATCTTTCCAGCCATCTTAATTGCAATAGTCTAACTATTCAAATAACGATTTTTGAATAAATATTTAAAATGATGAAATAATTTGAATTTGAAACGCGTATGGAAAGGCCAACAAGATGTATGATATTTAACTAGGTAGATCTCTAAGACCAATTGGATCTCATCCAATTCCTAGATCCGGTAGGTGGACCTCCAAGTCCGAAACATATATACAATATATATGCCAAGTTATCCAATATATTTTCCTAACCTTTTCCTCTGAATCAACTAAGCCTTGGCTTTGGCTCAACAAGCTTAATGATTCCAGTTAAGCGGGATCCATTGACTTTGGAAAGCTTCGTAACCATGTCGATGAACAAGAAGTGATCTTGACTTTGGCCAACAAATCACAACTTGCCCAAGACATGCGATATGTAACAAAGCTTTCATGATTCAAACATGTATCCAGATGATTTAGCAGTCAGTTCAGTTTGGGGGAATGCAACAGAAGATACTAATGCCCACATCAGCAACTTCTTGGAATTTTGCAGCACTTTCAATTACAACCGAGCAGCTGAAGAAGCAATGAGACAACATGCTTTTCCATATTCCTTGAAAGACAGAGCTAAGGCTTGGCTACATTCACTACCAGCAAGTTACATCATAACTTGGAACACTCTAGCCACCAAATTCCTTGTAAAGTACTTTCCACCTCTAGAACTCAACTGCAAAATTGAGGAATGACATCATTGTTGTGGTTTTTCGGGCGATGGGCGCAGCGGTAGAGCGGTTCGGGCGAAATCGTAATTTAAAAAATTTTCAAATTACCGAATATATTATTCAATATCTAATATGAATAATTTACTCATATTCACCTAAACCTAGTTATTCAATATCAAATATCAACATAAATAAGGTTGAAACGTCGCGAAACGTTTATGAAAACCGTTTTTCCGTAAAATGACGCAAAATACGTTTTTGACCGAACCGACCACCCGAAACTTATGAGGACTGCCCAGGTCAGCCCCAATAGTGTTAGGGCAGTTCATGGGCTGCTCAAACAGTGACGAACTCACTGTTTGGACAGTTGTCACCCGGTTGGCTCAAAAGTCACTCGGTAACGCCGTTTTTGGTTGTTTTCGCTAATTTCAACTCCGAAACACTTTCCGGAAATTATTCCAACTCCCAAAACACATCCATTACATTCATATGCCATCAAATTCATCACAAAATTTCTAGTTCTACCAGATCTGATCCAGAAACCGAATTTACTAATTTTTCATGCTTTAATCCAATTTTTTCAAGATTAAATCAATTAATCACAACACCAAATCAAGTCACCACATATGAATCACCCAAGAATAATTCTAGGCATTAAAAGAGTGGTCATAACACTCTAGAATGATAACAAATCATCAAATTATAAAATTGGACACTAATTACACTAATTTCATCCAAAATACTTCACACATGCTTCACATCCTTCCAATTCATCCACTATAGCCAAAAGCCCCAAATTTTCACAAACAAAGGAACCCTAGAACATTTCTAGTAATTCAAGAAAATAAGAAACTAAATTTCTAAACTTAGCGATTAACAATTACCTTTTAATCTCTTGAATTTGCTAAGTTTTTCTTGAATTTTCCTTTGTTTTTCTTCATGGTTTCATCAAACAAATATTATGGCTTTATTTTCTTTTAGGTTCGGCCATGGTAGATGAACATGAGAGAGAAAACAATAAAATAGAAGAGGAACCGACTTTGAGGGGATAAATTGGTAATTTGGCCAATAAAAAAATCAATTAATTAAAGTAAATATTTTGGTGACAAATCAATTTTTCACACATTTACTTTAATAAAGTTATGCCATGTGAACCAATAATAATTTGACAAATTTCATAACATTTATGAAAAAAGTTATTAATTAATCATTTAAACATTTAACAATTAAATATCCAAATAACAAATTAATATAATAATTATTATATATATGTATTTTTATTTGCAATAAATAACAAATACATATATTTATGGCATGTGTCAAAATCTCATTTGATGAATAATTAATGTGTATCTAATCGTATTATGTATCAAATATAAAACATAATAATTTTTATCGGACAAAATCCCCTAATGCATATGTTATCGTTTAACCGATTAAACGATTCGAATTAACCCATTTAATCATCGATGAAGTATTATAAATAATCTGTATTATTCATATCGCGTTGCCCAAGTGCTCAACGAGTACACTTCATATTATGAGACTCTCTAAGTTTAGGTTTATCTGTCACGAAATACAATTTCGTGTCCATAATCCACCTACTCATGGATTATGATGACCACGGATAATCTCGCTAAACTATGCAAGTCGAGGTCATTACATACGTATAATTCATCCGTCACAGGCTATTCATATTATACATGGGATATATATGAGAACGTCAAATTCGTTCGATATAATATATTCGACTTTCAATTTATGATCTCTAAATAACACTCGGTACTGATTTTCGAAGTTATACCACAGCCATGGATTTACTAGATCGTAAACACGTGCGGATGCCTATGCCCTATACACAGGACTGACGGATCCTATCTTGATACACACTGGATATCATGAGCATCAGTCCACACCCAACGAACAGGCGGAGGTCTGATCATGAATAGATCATTGACGTGACTGCCATCAAAGTATAGAGGATAACTCATATATCCCACTGTGGTATCTCAAGTCAAAGGACCACTATGCTCGCTCAACTCGAGAAGATTTCTATTGACGTTGGTGTACCATCTATTAGGAAATCTTCAATTAGTCATTAAGTGTCTTATCAAATAACACATATATGTCTATACGAGTCTCCAGAGACTCATGGTTCATTCGGATAAACCATCGGACCGAGTCACGATATACGACATGTACTGGTCTCAGTGGATTTTACTAACCAACCCGTGATAGTAAATCTTGACTAGGAACTTTATTTAAGGATATACGTCTTATAGTGCGCTTCCCAATGTCAATTACAAACTACGTTGTAACTGCGCACTGTATTTTAAATCCTAGGGTCTTTGTCTAATATACACGTATCACTAAACCAGATTTAGTTTCGATCTAATCGTAATCAGATATCTAATCGTAATTAGATCAAATAAGTGTATAAAAGACAATTGTGCTACCATTAAATTAGTAATATTATGGAAAAATAGAATTGCTCATATTTATGAATCGGACATAAATACGATACGGATTGGCACTCCGAGCACCAACCCTAACAATCACATCCTTTGTGCAACATGAATCAGAATCCCTCTGCGAAGCTTGGGAAATGTACAAGGATTTGCTCCGGAAATGTCCTCACCATGAGATTGCAAAGTGGCTATAAGTCCAAACCTTCTATAATGGATTTTCTGGAATAATGAGAACCACAATTGATGCTGCGGCTGAAGGATGTTTAATAGCAAAAGGAGAAGATCGGGCCTGGGACCTAATTGAAGAAATGGCCAACAAAAATTCTTTGTGGCCAATAGAAAGGAGCATGATCCAATGAATTGCAGAAATCTATGAAGTTGGAGCCAACACAGCAGTGAATGCCAAACTGGATCAGATATGCAAATTCATGGAAACTCTTAGCACGCAAAACAATATTGGATCCACAAGTTCACCATATGGAGGAGCACCGGAATCAGAATCATACCACTAAAATGAAGAGACGGTGAATTATGTCAACAATTTCAACAGACAGGGAAATAATCCATATCCAACACCTACAACCCATGGTGGAGGAATCATCCCAATTTCGCATGGAGCAAAAATTCAGGGCAAATGAACAATCCACCACCTGGATTCCAACAGCAAAACAAAGGCCGGGAACATGAAAAAGAACCAGGAATAACGGAAGTGCTAGCTCAGTTAAAAAAATATGATGTTATGTTTCAAAGCCAATTTGCGTCTATAAAGGCACTGGAAAATCAAATTGGACAACTGGCCAATGCTCAGAGTTACAGACCACCAGGTAACCTTCATAGCAACACATAATCAAATCCAAGGAACCGAGGGAAGGAGCAATGTCAAGCCATTACTTTGAAAAGCGATACTAAAATTAAAAAATATTTTGGAATCAAGACATCCATTGAAGAAGTTTCAAAAGAAAGCAGCGAAGTAGTTCCACAGATGGAAGAAAAAGAAGCAGAGGAAAAAGATCGAGAAAGACTCACTCCACCTCCACCTTTTCCACAACGACTCCAGAAAATAAATTGGACAAGCAGTTTGCTCGATTCCTATAGGTCTTCAAAAATTTGCATATCAACATTCCATTTGCAGAAGCGTTGGAAGAAATGCCCAGCTATGTCAAATTCATGAAAGACATTCTTTCACTAAAGCGGAGATTGTGAGATTACGAAATAGTAGCATTGACAGAAGAATGCAGCGCCATCATTCAGAGGAAACTTCCCCCAAAGTTTAAAGATCCTGAAAGTTTCACTGTCCCATGCATCATTGGAGAACATTATATCGGTAAAGCTTTTTGTGATTTAGGTGCTACCGTTAATTTGATGCCTTTTTCGATTTACAGGAAACTACAGATTGGAGAAGCAATGCCCACCTCAGTCTTTTTGCAACTTGCTGATAGAACACTCACATTTCCGAGAGGTGTAGTTCAAGATGTGCTGGTTAAAGTCGACAAACTCATTCTCCCAGTAGATTTCATTATCCTTGACATGGAAGAAGACAAAAATGTATCCATCATCCTGGGCAGACCATTCTTGGCTACATGTCGAACTATTATTGAAGTACAAAAAGGAGAACTAACCATGCAATTGTAGGACCAAGAAGTTACCTTCAATATTTTCAAAGCCATGAAATTCCCGAACGATGAAAATGAGGATGAATGTTTCAGAATTGATGTTGTAGATGGTATCATCCAAGATACTGATGCAATGCCACCTCCCACGGATAAACTTGAAGCTTGCATCACCAACATGACTGACAGTGAGCTAGATGCTGAAATTATGGAATGTATCAACTATCTTGACAGAATATTTCGTTTCAAATCGACACCACATGTGGAAAGTCTGGAACTAGCGAAGAAAGAACGAATCAAGCCCTCGATTGAAGAATCACCACAGTTGGAGCTAAAGCTACTTCCGAGTTATCTCAAGTATACATTCTAAGGAAACTCTTCTAAATTACCTGTGATTATCTTTTTTTCGCTAACATTGGAGCATGAAGAAAAGTTGCTGAGAGTGTTACGAGAACACAGAAAGCCATTGGCTAGACTATAGTAGACATTCGAGGCATTAGTCCATCATTTTGCATGCACAAAATTCTGATTAATGATGAGTACAACCTACAGTGGAGTATCAACAGAGACTAAATCCAATCATGAAGGAGGTCGAGAAGAAAGAAATTATCAAATGGTTGGATGCTGGCATCATTTACCCCATCTCTGACAGCACTTGTGTGAGTCCTATACAATGTGTGCCAAAGAAAAGAGGAATTATTGTAGTCACAAATGAAAAGAATGAGCTGATTCTAACAAGAACAGTGACTGGACGGAGAGTATGCATGGACTACAGGAAGCTGAACAAAGCAACAATGAAAGATCATTTTCTGCTGCCATTCATTGACCAGATGCTAGACAGATTAGTGGGATATGAGTTCTATTATTTTCTGGACGGATACTCGGGGTATAATCAGATTGCCATCGCCCCAGAAGATCAGAAGAAGACCACTTTTACATGTTCGTATGGTACTTTTTCTTTTCGCAGGATGCCATTTGGACTATGTAATGCTCCTGCCATATTTCAGCATTGCATGATGGCCATCTTCTCAGACATGCTGGAACAAAGTATGGAGGTTTTCATGGATGATTTCTCTGTGTTTGGAGACTCATTCGACCACTGCTTGCAAAATCTGGAACATATGTTACAAAGGTGTGAAGATACCAACCTGGTACTCAATTGGGAGAAATGCCATTTTATGGTGCAGGAAGGTATTGTCCTGGGACATCAGATTTCACAAAAAGGAATCGAGGTAGACAAAGCAAAGATGGAAACAATTTAAAAATTACCTCCACCAACATCTGTCAAAGTAATTCGAAATTTTCTCGGACATGCAGGTTTTTATAGGAGATTTATCAAAGACTTCTCAAAGATTGTTAAACCTCTGTGCAATCTTCTAGAGAAAGATGTGTTGGTTTCTATTGATGTCCCAAGATCATTTTAAGCCACGAAATTGAATGAATACTATAAAGAAATGTGGTGGAAACACACTTACAATGATCGGTTTGATGTGATGCTCAATAAAATTTTCTTCCAAGATGCTCCAAGATTCGGCCAAGAGAAGCTTTATTGATGAAGATGATGATGCTCCAAGCTTTAAGGACTCCAAGCTCTAAGATTCGTTTCCCTATCACCTTGTATTGATCCTTAGATTGTGTTTGCAAAAGATTAAAGAAAAAATCCAATTTTTCCCTCCAATGGAGCTCACGGTTTCATCAAGAAATGGAGAGAGAGAGAGTTCTATTTTTCTATTCCTTTTTGGCTTCAAAAACCGTATATCATGAATAGAAAAACAATTACCAAATATTTGGTATTAACTTTCAAAAAGTCAACAAGCATTTTGGCTCCAATTTTGGCATTAAATGCCCACATCAACCTCCATCATAAATAGTGACAACATGTCACTCACAAAAAGTGACTTTGACGTCTATCACAAATAAATGACAAGTGATGTGACTCGGAATGTGACTTGTGGGCCCCACTCGAATTCAGATTGTGAGTGGGCCCGTAAACACTTCCGGGCTCGGTTTTGCTAATTCCGTCGCGGCGTAATTAAATAATTATGCCTAGTAAAATTACTATTCACGTCGCTAACGAATTAATTCTAAATTAACTCGTTTGCCCGAATTAAAATCTAATTTTAATTCCGCGTCGAAATCCAATTTCATTTAATATATCGAATATATTATTTTGTCGATTAATTCCAAATTAATATTTCTCTCTTTTCAAATAGTACTTTATCCAAGATAAAGTATCTCCGCGATTAATCCTAGATTAATTAAGTTCGGATCATACGTCATCGGTGAATCTTCGGGAAGCGACCCAAGAGATCCCTGGATATGTTGGCAGCAAATACGGTCATCGGACTATCCGAACACGTACGTACCTCGTACTACATTTTTACCGATTTACGAGACAAGGTTGGCTTCTAGCAAAGCGCCATGCCTACCCAATTCTCCAGAAATATTCTTACTGGAATATATGATCTATATCACACGTATTATACCATTGTATTATGTATTGCGATCCTGTATCGGATGTCACGTGCAAGGCCTGTGACTGGAATAGTGTCTGCCCCGTACGAAGCATATATCGAATATCAAGCAACTAGTCTCTTTGAATCGGATAATCATGACCTTGTCATATTATCCCGATGGTTGCAACACAGTAGAGAACAAGTTCTGATTCCCTGCGTGATCATCATCTCCATATGTCTGAAGTGATACTTCCGTCTTCACATCACATCCAATACACTACGATTCTCAATAAACCCAGAAGAGGCGTACACAGAACCTGTTAAAGCCCTGGACGACCAAAACCAAAGTTTACCGATTGTCGCAAGTACTCGCGATGCAAGTCTCAGGTTAAGACCAAATACACCTACCTGAAGCGGACTCCCATAGACACATATACATACTACCAATGGGAATCCGCAGGGTTTATCCAGAGCGAAGCTATTTTCCGTACCATCGGTAAAACACAGCCTCCTATCACACTTGCATAAGTATCCAATACTTAAATATATGAGAACTATGCCGTTATGCCCTCATAACGCGCACAAGTGCAATACTAGTCTATTCCGCATTATCCATGTCCAATCTCGATAATACTACGACTAGGGATATTTAATGATTAAACCTTTATGGATTGATACTGTCTCATATCATCTCAATCAAGAATTAATCATAAGGACTTTTACCATTTATATATCAAAGTAAATAAATTACAAAATGGTAAAAGGTAAATTGATTACAACATAGTTAATTTTGTATAAAAACACAATGTCTTTTACAAACAGTGACGCTATGGGTCATAACTGTCCAACAATCTCCCACTTGGCCTATAGCTAGTCACTCAAGCATCTAATACCTGAACTATGTACATGTCGCTCAAACTTTTACTGAGGAATAGCTTTCATCACCGGATCTGCCATGTTGTCATCTGATGCGACCTTCTCGACCTTCACATTGCCACGATGTATGATCTCTTGAATCAGATAAAAATGTCAAAGAACATGCTTAGATCGTTGATAAGACCGCGGTTCCTTAGCCTGCGCTATAGCTCCGTTATTGTCACAATACAATGGAACGGGCTCAGCTGCTAACGGAACTACTCCTAATCCAATTAGGAATTTTCAGATCCAAACTGCTTCTTTTGCTGCTTCAGCTGCAGCAATGTACTACGCTTCTTTTGTTGAATCGGCAACAGTCTCTTGCTTGGAAGATTTTCAGCTTACTATTCCGTTATTCAAACAAAATATGTACCCGAATTGCGACTTACAGTCGTCTTTGTCGGTTTGGAAACTTGCATCGGTATACCCAGTTACCTCAAGTTCTCCATCTCCATAGATTAAGAAATCATCCTTAGTTCGTCTGAGATACTTAAGGATATTCTTAACCGCCATCCAGTGACCTTCACTTGGATCGGCCTGATATGGACTACACATGCTCAAAACATATGAGACATCAGGTCGTGTACATATCATGGCATACATGATCGATCTGACTGCCGAGACGAACGGTATCCAACTCATGTTGTCTCTCTCATCTTGAGTTTTAGGACATGTCCTTAGATAGATAGATGCAATGTGACACTGGCAACATTCCTCTCTTGGACTGATCCATGTTGAATCTCTTCAACACTTTGTCAATGTACGTACTCTGGGAGAGTCCAAGCAGCTTTCTAGATCTATCCTGATAGATCTTTATTCCAGAATAAAGGCTGCTTCTCCCAGATCTTTCATGGAGAATTTCAATGAAAGCCAAGTTTTCACCGACGTTAGCATGGGAATTTCATTGCCTATAAGCAATACATCGTCAACATAAAGGACAATAAAAGTCAATGCTCTCCCACTAACCTTCTTATATACACAAAGATCATCTTCGCTTTGAATGAAATCCTATTATTTTATGATCTCATCAAAATGTTGGTTCTATGACCGTGATGCTTGCTTCAGTCCATAAATGGACCGATTTAACTTAAAAACCTTGTTTGCAAGTCTGGGCACGATAAAACCGTCAGGCTGTTGCATATAAACATACTCCGAAAGGTTTCCGTTAAGGAAAGCGGTTTTAACGTACATCTGCCATATCTTGTAATCGAAATATGTTTAAGGATGTTCTTAACTGTAACCTAGTGACCATCACCTGGATCGGCCTGATAGCGACTACATATGCTCAAAGCATAGAAGACATCAGGTCTCGTACATATTATGGCATACATGATCGATTCGACTGTAGAAGCGAATGGGATCCGACTCATGTTGTCTCTATCATCTTGAGTTTTACGACACATGTCCTTAGATAGAGTGACACCATGTGACACTGGCAACAATCCCCTCTTAAACTGTTCCATGTTAAATCTCTTCAACACTTTGTCAATGTACGTGCTCTGGGAGAGACCAATCAGCTTTCTAGATCTATCCTGGTAGATCTTTATTCCCAGAATAAAGGCTGCTTCTCCCAGATTTCATAGAGAGTTTTAATGAAATCCAAGCCTTCACCGATTGTAGCATGGGAATGTCATTGCCCATAAGCAATACATCATCAACGTAAAAGACAATGAATGTCAGTTCGCTCCCACTAACCTTCTTATATACACAAGGATCATCCTCGTTTTGAATGAAATCATATTCTTTATGATCTCATCAAAACGTTGGTTCCAAGAACGCAATGTTTTCTTCAATCCATAAATAGATCGATTTAACTTGCAAACCTTATTCTCATGTTTTGGTACGACAAAACCGTCAGCTGTTGCATATAAACATCCTCCAAAACATTTCTGTTAAGGAAAGCGGCTTTGACGTCCATCTGCCATATTTCATAATCAAAATATGCAGCAATAGCAAGCATTATCCGAATGGATTTAATCATGGCAACGGGTGAGAAAGTTTCATCGTAATCGACACCATATTATTGACGATACCCCTTCGCTACAAGCCTAGTTTTGTACGTTTGTACGTTGCCATCCATGTCAGTCTTCTTCTTGAAGACCCATTTGCATCCAATAGGCTTTACGCCTTCTGGTGCATCAACCAATGTCCAAAGTTGGTTGGTGTACATGGAATCCATTTCGGACTTCATAGCCTCTTGCCATAAAGCGGAATCGATATCTTGTATCGCTTCCTCATACGTAGCCGGTTCATTATCCTCAATGAGATTAATATCTACATGAGGTGAGATCAGAAACCCATACCTCTCAGGTTGTTTCCTAACTCTCTCCGATCTACGCGGTCCTTGTGTATTAGAAGATTGTGGTACAGTCTCATCCCGGATGGACTGTTCTTGTTCTGTTGAGGATTCTATGCCAGGAACAGTATCACTCTGATTTTCATCGAGTTCTACTTTTCTCCCACTAACCACTGCATTTAGGAATTCCTTCTCAAGGAAAACTACATGTAGAGCAACAAATACTTTGTTCTCTCGTGGGTGATAGAAGTAATATCCTTTGGTTTCCCTATGATATCCTATGAATAAGCATTTATCCGATTTGGCTTCAAGTTTGGTACCTTCCAAACGTTTGACGTATGCCCAGCATCCCCAAATCTTTAGGAATGAGAAACCCGGTTTCTTTCCTGTCCATATCTCATATGGTGTCTGTTGTACAGACTTTGACGGAACCTTATTCAAAATAAGAATTGCACTGTTTAATGCATATCCCCAGAAGGAAATAGATAGCTTAGTGTGACTCATCATAGACCTAACCATGTCCAACAAAGTTCGGTTTCTCTGTTCGGACACACCGTTTAATTGCGGTGTTCCAGGAGGAGTCCACTGTGAAGGAATACCATATTCTTTCAAGTAATCTAGAAACTCATTGCTTAAGTATTCGCCACCACGGTCCGACCGTAATGTCTTTATACTCTTACCGGTCTGTTTTTCAACTTCGTGTCGAAACTCTTTGAATTTCTCAAAAGTTTCTGACTTGTGTCTCATAAGATACACATAACCATAACGTGATGCATCATCCGTAAAGGTTACGAAATATTTATATCCACCTCTAGCCTGGCTAGACATGGGCCCACATACGTCACTATGAACGAGGGCTAACAGTTCGGTGGCGCGTTCACCTTTACCGCTAAAAGGTGATTTAGGCATTTTGCCTAATAAGCAAGATTCGCAAACGTCATATGAATTTGGATCAAATCCATCCAAGTACCCAATCTTCGAAAGTGTGGATATGCGAGTCTTATTTATGTGTCCCAGACGACAGTGCCACATATAAGTTTCATCTTTATTACTCATTTTAAGCCTTTTTTATTGTATTATATGTTTGAGATTGATTTATATTCAAAATATAAAGACCATTATTTGCAACAGCAGTGCAAATTTCTACATCATTTTTATACACAAAACACCTGGTGTTCCTGAATACAAAAGTATACCCACATTGGGTTAACATAGATACAGAAATAATATTCCTAGTCAAACTAGATACATAATAACAGTCATTAAGTTCAAGTACATGCCCCGAGGGCAGTTCTAAAACAAAAGTGCCAACAGCCAAAACGGTGACTGGTGCCTCATTTCTGACGAGTAGATCAATCTCCCCTGAGGCCAGTCTCCTGCCTATCCGCAGATCCTGCACATCAGTGCATATGTGAGTACCACAACCAGAATCAAAAATCCAATTTTTAAAACTAGAAATAGTCATGTTTATCTCAATAACAAACATACCTGAAGCTGGTGCCATGCCCGCTTTAATCTCCTTCTGGAGCACCTTGTACTCGCGGCAGTCACGTTTCCAGTGACCCCGCTTGCTGCACTGGAGGCAAACATCCTGAGATTTATCCTTAGGCTTCCGAGAAGCCTTTAACGATTTGGCCTTGCCCTTTCTTTTATGCTTATTCTTCTTCACACCTCCAGTCGCCTTGGGCCCAGTCCTCGGTGTCTGAGATGTCGAAGCAAAGTGTGCCTCGCACTTGTTGCCCTTAAGCAGCTCCTTTTTAACTTTCTTGAGAATTGACAACAACTCTCAAAGAGTATCATCAGTGTTCATCAGGTTATAGCTTATTATGAACTATTTCCAAGTGTCGGGGAGAGATTGCAAGATCATATCTATAGTAATCTCAGCCTCTAAGACTATCCCCATCTTAGCCAACTCATCTATGTCAGCAATCATCTGTGCCATATGGGACTCAACAGACATGCCTTCTGACATACGTGAACGGAAGAGCTTCTTCACTAACTCATATCTCTGTGACCTTCGGTTAGATCGGTGAAGATCGTGCAACCTCGCCAACATGTTGTAGGGATCCAAGTCCCAGTTCTGTCGACGAAAATGCTGAGTCATAGCAGCAAGCATAATAGACTGAGCAGTATCATTATCATCGCTGTGAGTCTTCCAAAGCTCCATCTCAAGTAACTGATCAGGTTTGGGCTTAGGCCCAAGAGGTCTCTGTATAGTATATAACAGCCTGTCGGCTCCAAGGACAATCCTCATATTCATTTCCCAATCGGCAAAGTTCGAGCCCTTGAAGACATTTTTGCCCATGATAATGTCTCGGACATTTCCCTTTCCTGTCATATTGATTACGATAGTCTAACTATCTAATCAATAATATAGGGTACATCAAACTGTTACAAGAAAAATAACATTGTATTAGTCCAACTGATAATTAATTTTGACGCAATAATTTAAAAGCGCGTAAAGCTAAGTATCTGAATGAAATTGCAAATTCAATACTAGCTTCCCACTATTTTTTGACGAGCCTTTAACCGTCTGTGGAGTACTCGGGAAACCAAGTTTCCTAGTGGGCTAGGATCCCGTTAAATAACACACAACCTTGACTTTGTCCAACAAGCTGTATGATATTTAACTAGGTAGATCTCGAAGATCAATTGGATATAATCCAATTCCTAGATCCGGTAGGTGGACATCCAAGTCCTAAACATATGTACAATACATATGCCAATATATCCAATATATTTGCCTAACCTTTTTCTCTGAATCAACTAAGCCTTGGCTTTGGCACAACAAGCTTAATGATTCCAGTTAAGCGGGACCCATTGACATGGAAAGCTTCGTAATCAATGTCGATGGACAAGAAGTGATCTTGACTTTGGCCAACAAATCACGACTTGGACAAGACACCGATATGGAACAAAACTCTCATGATTCAAACACATCCGCAATTGACAAAGGTATTGACTTTGGCCAACAAACCAATGCCACATTTAGATCTTGAGTATGAATCACTCAACGGAAGGAAAAACGCTTAATATGTTTTGAGGGTTTTTCGCGTAAATTGGCAACCAATTTATTATCTTTGTTAAGGTCTCATCATACACCCTTAAGCATGCTTCTAAAACATCATAAGGCGCGAAAGTAAACTAATAACGATATGCGGATGGATATTTAAACAGATTTTTCCTAGAACATATCGCTCCCTTTCTCTCCCCGGCTAGCACTATTCTACTTCTACCCAATTACATAATACAATAATAGAAACCTCATTGATATTGAGGGGAATTAGGTGAGAAGAGAATACAAAGAAATAATGAGAGATAAGGCTGGACACGCAGGTCCAATTTATAAATTCCGAATTTATAATAATTTCTAAAATTGCCTTTTCCCTTCTAATATCCATCCGATATACGCTATTCATTCATCACATCCATGTATTCATTCAAGCATGTTATTCAATCAAACTAATCAAATTAATTATCTTTGAATATTAGTGATCATCTAATGTCCAAACAATGATTTGATTTGCACGAGTCCAACTCGTTTGAGAATAAGTACTTAAAGTACGAATTCTTGAATTATATCGAACTACTCGTTAAATCTAATTTAATCTGTATTCAATACTAATTCATGTATTTAATTCCAAATTAAATATCTACATTTTTTAATGTGCTTTAACGACTAAGATTCCAAATCTAATCTTATCGAGTCTCAAAGCCCAACTAACATCCAATGTTTGTTTAATTAAAGTCCGATGGGCTTTCAATTGATTTTATAAGGCATGAGCTTTGGTCAATATGGGTCAAACCCAATTACCAAGCCCAATTGAGGAATCACCCTCATATGCCAAAAAACCAATTTTAGCCCATAAGGCCCAATTAAACTTTTAAAGCCGATTTATTACATTTGGACTTAATGGAATGATTTAGGCCCAATTGGATCCAATCTAATGGCCTAAACCAATTTGGCCCAACCAAGCCCATTATGCCCAAATATAATAATTTCAAGCCCAATTCAAAAATTAAGCCCATTAACCAAATTTTAAAATTCCAAATTTTATAACTTAATTAATTAAAGTGTAATACATCAATTAATTAACTAAATCAATATTTCTAAAATACAATTTAACCAATTAATTATGTATCTATTTGTTCAATTAATGTCCAACATTTTTGAATCAAAAATCAAGTCCAATACATGCCTTCTAACTCTCGGCCAAGGTAAGGAATTTAGTCCGATTTCGTTTTTCAATCCGATCGAATTACAAATCGACATTTCCAATTCGTTTCAAGTCATCCAATGATCATTAAAACAAAAAATACCAAGACTTGCAAGGGTAAGGAGTATTCAGCCAAGCCTCAATTTTGGGGAAAAATTCATCCAATTTGTTTTTCACAAAATTGATCATAAACAACTCAAAGTCATCCATCCACAAGCATGCTCAAACAAGTAATTTATTCAAAACATGATCAAAATCAATTTACCCAAATTTTACCCTAAAATTTTTCATGCTTAAACAAGGCTCATCAATAAAATTTTTGGTTTCCCGGACATTCAGGTTTTTACAGGAGATTTATCAAAAACTTCTCAAAGATTGCTAAACCTCTGTGCAATCTTCTAGAGAAAGATGTGTTGGTTTCTATTGATGTTCCAAAATCATTTTAAGCCACGAAATTGAATGAATACTATAAAGAAATGTGGCGGAAACACACTTACAATGATCGGTTTGGATGTGATGCTCAATAAAGTTTTCTTCCAAGATGCTCCAAGATTCGGCAAGAGAAGCTTTGTTGATGAAGATGATGATGCTCCAAGCTCTAAGATTCGGTTCCCTATCACCTTGTATTGATCCTTAGATTGTGCTAGCAAAAGATGAAAGAAAAAATCCAATTTTTCCCTCCAATGGAGCTCACGATTTCATCAAGAAATGGAGAGAGAGAGAGTTCTAATTTTCTATTCCTTTTGGCTTCAAAAACCGTATATCATGAATAGAAAAACAATTACCAAATATTTGGTATTAACTTTCAAAAAGTCAACAAGCATTTTGGCTCCAATTTTGGCATTAAATGCCCACACCAACCTCCATCATAAATAGTGACAACATGTCACTCACAAAAAGTGACTTTGACATCTATCACAAATAAATGACAAGTGATGTGACTCGCGATGTGACTTGTGGGCCCCACTCGAATTCAAAATGTGAGTGGGCCGTAAACACTTTCGGGCTCGGTTTCGCTAATTCCGAATTAACGAACTTTCATCGCGACGTAATTAAATAATTATGCCTAGCGAAATTACTATTCATGTCGCTAACAAATTAATTCTAAATTAACTCGTTTGCCTGAATTAAAATCTAATTTTAATTCCGCGTCGAAATCCAATTTCGTTTAATATATCGAATATATTATTTTGTCGATTAATTCCAAATTAATCTTTCTCTCTCTTCAAATTGTACTTTATCCAAGATAAAGTGTCTCCGCGATTAATCCTAGATTAATTAAGTTCGGATCATACGTCATCGGTGAATCTTCAGGAAGTGACCCAAGAGATCCTTGGATATGTTGGCAGCAAATACGGTCGTCGGACTATCCGAACACTTACGTACCTCGTACAATATTTTTACCGATTTAAGAGACAATGTTGGCTTCTAGCAAAGCGCCATGCCTACCCAATTCTCCAGAAATATTCTTACTGGAATATACGATCTATATCAGGCGTAGTATACCGTAGTATTGTGTATTGGGATCCAGTATCAGATGTCACGTGTAAGGCCAGGGGCTGGAATAGTGTCTGCCCCGTACGAAGCACATATCGGATATCAAGTAAATAGTCTTTTTGAATCGGATAATCATGACCTTGTCATATTATCCCGATGGTTGCAACATAATAGAGAACAAGTTCTGAATCTCTGCATGATCATCATCTCCATATGTCTGAAGTGATACTTCCGTCTTGACATCACATTCAATACACTACGATTCTACATAAACCCAGAAGAGGCGTACACAGAACCTATTAAAGCCCTGGACGACCAAAACCAAAGTTTACTGATTGTCGCAAGTACTCGCGATGCAAGTCTCAAGTTAAGACCAAATACACCTACCCTGAAGCGGACTCTCATAGACACATATACATACTACCAATGGGATTCTGTGCGGTCTATCCAGAGCGAAGCTGTTTTCCGTACCATCGGTAAAACACAACCTCCTATCGCACTTCCATAAGTATCCAATACTTAAATATATGAGAACTATACCTTTATGCCCTCACAACGCGCACAAGTGCAATACTAGTCTATTCCGCATTATCGATGTCCAATCTCAATAATACTACAACTATGGATATTTAATGATTAAACCTTTATGGATTGATACTGTCTCATATCATCTCAATCCGGAATTAATCATAAGGACTTTTACCATTTATATATCAAAGTAAATAAATTACAAAACGGTAAAAGGCAATTTCATTACAACATAGTTAATTTTGTACAAAAACACAATGTGCTTTACAAACAGTGACGCTATGGGTCATAACTGTCCAACAAAATGTGCCTTTCAACTTCACCAAAGAATGCCACAAATCTTTTGAGATCTTGAAACAAAAGTTGGTTTCTGCCCCCATCATAGTAGCACCAGACTGGACTCTTCCATTTGAGGTGATGTGTGATGCTAGTGATTTTACTATATGTGCAGTTTTGGGACAACGCAAAGCAAAAATTTTCCATACCATCTACTACTCCAGCAGAACTTTGAATGAAGCTCAACTCAACTACACAACCACTGAAAATGAGTTGCTTGCAGTTGTGTTCGCTTTTGATAAATTCCGCTCGTATCTGCTGGGTCCCAAAGTGATGGTCTACACAGATCATTCAGCAATCAAATACCTGATCGCAAAGAAAGATGCCAAACCCAGATTGATTCGTTGGGTGCTTCTACTGCAAGAAATTAACGTGGAGATCCGAGACAGGAAAGGGACAGAAAACCAAGTGGCAGATCACTTATCAAGGCTCGAGAATGGAGAAACAGTTGGCAATGAATTGACAATCAAAGAAACTTTTCCAGATGAATAGTTGTTTGCCATGAAACAGCACGATGTCCCTTGGTATGATGACTATGTCAACTACATAGTATCGGGAAAATGGCCGTTGGAATGGACACATCAGCAACGAAAGAAATTATTCAAAGAAGTCAAGCATTATGTCTAGGATGAGACGTACTTGTTCAAACGATATGATGATCAATTACTGAGACGTTGTGTTCAACATGAGGAAGTCAATAGTGTTCTGCAGCATTGTCATTCATCACGATACGGCGGACACTTCAACGGGAATAAAACTACAGCCAAAGTCCTACAATCAGGTTTGTTCTGGCCCATTTTTTTTTAAAGATGCTTATTTATTTGCTCTTCAATGTGACAGGTGCCAAAGAACGGGAAATATATCGAGGAGAAATGAAGGACCTATGTAAAATATTCTGGAAGTGGAGATATTTGATGTATGTGGGATTGATTTTATGAGACCCTTTGTTCTATCATTCGGAAACATGTACATACTGGTTGCAGAAGACTACATCTTCAAATGGATTGAAGCAATTGCACTACCATCAAATAATTCAAAAGTGGTGATTAAATTCCTTAAAAAGAATATTTCCACTCGCTTTGGAACACCTCATGCGATTATCAGTGATGGAGGCACACATTTATGTAATAAATACTTCAATGAACTCATATCCAAATATGGAGTTACTCATAAAGTTGCCACTGCCTAATATCCACAGTCAAATGGACAAGTTGAAGTTTCAAACAGTGAGATCAAAAGAATCTTAGAGAGAACCGTTGGATCAACAAGGAGGGACTGGTCTACAAAACTGGATGATGCATTATGGGCCTACCGAACAACTTACAAGACACCCATTGATATATCCCCTTATCAAATGGTGTTTGGGAAAGTGTGCCATCTCCCAGTGGAGCTTGAACACAAAGCGTACTAGGCACTGAAGAAGTTAAATCTTGATCCACAAGCAGCAAGAGAGAAACGACTCCACCAACTCAACGAATTGGAGGAATTTCACCTACAGGCTTATGAGAATGCCAGATTATACAAATAAAAGACCAAGAAATGGCATGATCGAAAATAGTGCGCAGACAATTGGAACCAAGCCAGCGGGTGTTGTTATATAATTCAAGGTTGAAATTTTTCCCTGGAAAGCTGAAATCAAGGTGGTCAGGTCCATTTGTGATCACTCAGGTTTTACCATATGGAGCTGTTGAGTTACTTGATCCCAACACCAACGAAACATTCAAAGTTAACAGTCAGCGTGTCAAGCACTACTGGGAGAATCATTTGGGCGACAAAAAGAAAGTGTCACACTTTCAGATCCAGCCTAACGTTCGGGCAGTCATGTCTAGTTGACGACGTTAAACTTAGCGCTACTTTGGAGGCAACCCATGCAATTTGTGTATATAGTCAGATTTGGTGTGTTTTATTTTTGTGTGTTTAATTTGTGTAGGCGAAGTCACATTTCAGGATGAAATAAGTTCTCACAAATTTTCACAAGCAATTTCCTTCTCTCCCTTAAAACTTCTGATGAAAGTCTACAAAGCTCGTTTGGAACGAAAAAGACTTCTGATGATCAAAGGTATTCCTAATGACATTTGTTGGATTATTGAAGCACGGGTCCAATTGGTAGGTGAGTCATCTGACTCTTTTATTTCATATCTGCCTGGTTTAGGAAGAAACACCTATGCTAAAAAGAGAAGATCTAAAAGAATGGGTGTTTGCTATAAATGTGCATGCATGACATGTAATACTCGTTATCGTTCTTCGGGAATGGTGTCAGATAACTGTGAAGATAAAATTAAATTCATTAGGGATGACTTGAGTAAGGAGTCTTTGGATGACATATCTAAGACTCTTGAGACACATTCCAGTGGATATGTGCATCATACAATTCACATGCTATATACACAATTTCGAAAAGAAAGACAACGATTAAGTCTCAGGAATCTGACTCTAAAAAATCATGTTTTCCAATTTATAAGAAAATTGGATGGAAAGTTTATCTCTGACGCATAGACGTCAATCAAGCCGTTACTTCTTGTAAATATTATTTTCTAATAATTGTGATTTTTTTTGTCATTTTCTTTTATTTTTCCCGACATGATCCAGACTTTTTGACTTTCACGATATATTTCATTGTTTAACTAATAATTGTCATCTGGCAGGTACTAGTGCTATTATTACTCATCCTTTTTTAGGTGTTATAATTCAACTCATCATTGCACTCTTGAAGGCATCCGGATTTGAGAAAGAAATACAATAAAAATGGAAGCCACTTCAAGAATACGAGTTGTAAATATCTGTGTGTTTTGCGGTACTAGTGTTGGTTTTAAACCAGAATTCGTAGTGGCAGCACATGAAATGGGTCGAGTCATATCTGAAAGGAATATGCACTTAGTATATGACGGTGGCAATCTTGGATTAATGAGGATCGTTTCAAGGGCTGTACAGGAAAGAGGTAGTCAAGTTCTGGGAATCATCCCAAAACCCTTGGTGGAGGCGAATCTTATAGGACCATCAAACGGAGAGGAACTGATTGTGTCAGGTATATCTGAACGACTGGTGGAAATGATTAATCGTGCTAATGTTTTTATTACTTTTCTAGGTGGCTTGGGCACGATATAGGAAATTTTTACAGTATTATCTTGGGCGAACTTGAACATACACCATAAATCGATTGGACTGTTCAATGCTGATGGATTTTATGATTTTCTTTATGTATTTTTTGATGATGCCTGGAGAAATGTGTTCGTGTCAAAACCTGTAAAAGAACTCATCTTTACTGCCAAAACTGCCCAAGATTTAATTGATCAAATCTTAGCCTTTGAACCACAAATTGACCATATTATTTCTAAGATAATTTGGTCTGATAATGATGGTGGTAAGAAGCGTCGGATAAATCTGGATCTTAACCTTTAATTTTCATTTTAATATGTAGAATTTCAGCTAACTAGGTATTATCTTCTAAACTCTTCTTCTATTTTTTAAGACATTAGGGACAATGTCTCATTTAGGTTTAGGGGAGGAAATAGTTGACTAGTATCTTGTTTTTATTTGATTTTTAGTCAAAAAGTTTCAAAAAATTCAAAAAAAAAATAATAAATTAACAAAAAAATAAAAAATATTTTGTGTTTTTGTTTTTTTAATTTGATTAATCAGGTGAAATTGGTGTGAGATAATTGTGTAAGAAATTTCCACTCCTAAGACGTATCTCAACCTATTTCGTAACAAGTTAATTTTTGTTTATTTCTTTTTGAATTATTTAATTTGTGAATTCTCTATAATACTGACTAAAATGGATCTTCATATGCTCAGTTGACAGATATTATCAACATACATGGTAACATACGGACATGAGTTGTAATTGAAAAGTTTGTAATATTCAATGCTCTAGGTTAATTGGAGGAAGCATCTAAAAGAGATGAAAAAAAATATAAACATCTGAGATCTGAGTAATTAAGTCCGTATGGGTGTTTTAACACCTAGTGCCCTAAAGCCAACTGGTTTGGGAGTCACTGACCCAAAGAAAACAATTATTAACTTGGATAAGGAGTTTCACTTGTTTAGTCACTAACTTGATTATTCTCTTTTCTCTTGACTTTTTTCTTTTGTGTGCATTAGTTTTATTATCATTTTGCTTTTATGTGCATTAGTTTTAGATTGACGTTTGTGGGTATCGTTGTTGTAAGCCCTCACAAGACAACAAACTCGTCCACTAAGGACACCTAGTGGTTTAAAGGCTTGTTGCATACGCAAAATGCAACCGTGATCCCTATGAAAGTGGCTTAGTTTAATTTTATTTTAAAGATATTCATGTTATTTTGCTCGAGGACTAGCAAAATGTTAGGTTTGGGGATGTGATGAGTGGTAAATAGATCATTATTTCCCACTCTCTTGACTTAATATTTTGTATAGTTTCTTGAGTTTTGTGAATATTTTGATATGTTTTGGGGTATTTTGTAGATAAATAAAATAACAAGACTCTCTAGAATCAATTCGGGGCCCAAAACAGCGGAAAAGGAACAAAAAAGGCAAAAATGTAAATTTCCTGCTAAAATGCACCGTTTTGCAAAAACGCGATGTCTGCTAACGTGCGCCGGAGACTGCTAAAATGCACCAGACACGTAGACCAATCAGAGAAGTTTTGCTATCATGTGCCTTGTTAACATGCGCCTGCCATGTGTCAACATCATAGCAAATTTGCTAACGTGCGTCGTGCCACGTGTCACCATCACATGCTGCCGACAATCATCATCAACATGTGTCAATGCTAATGTCAGCGTCGCGACGCACAACAACTTTCCACGTCGCGACACCGACATAATTATTGAGCTGCAGACGCTAACCCCGCCACATGTCTTCATCTCTGAAAGTTGCGCGTCACGCGTCCATCATCAACGGCGCATCGCGACGCAATGTTTCACGCGTCGCGATGCGTGAGGCAAAATTGTGCCTATAAATTGAGGCCGAATTTCTGAATTCAATTCATACTTTCTTTTAAGGAATCCTTAATAATTCTAAGAAAATTGTATATAGTTTGTTTATTTACACCTTTCAGTATTTAATTTTCGCATTAGCACTTTCTTTTATTTACTTTTCAGCCTTTACTTTTTGTATTTAATTTCATTTACTTTTACGCAATAGTACTTTCCTTTTTTTTACTTTTCAGTTTTACTTTTCAGTAATGAGTAGGTAACCCCCCATTGCTGGGGTGAAAGGTAAAGCTCTTATTACTAATATTTAGATTAATCTCCCTTAATTATAATATATAAACTATTTAAAACCTGACTAATGAGGATACCGCCTTAATAGTCGGTTGTTGAACTTAATAAAATTGGTTTTAACCTGACTAAACCGGATACCGCCTGTATGGTCGGTTGGAATTAATTACAAATTTGACTTAATCAGGATACCACCTATATGGTCGGTTGGTAATATTACGCAAAATTAATATATTATAATAAGGGAGATATCTAAAATAAAAGTAATAAAAGTGGATCTTCTAATCCCAGCATTTTCTTTTATTGTATTTTTACCTTTTTTTAATTTTCAGCATTTACTTTATGTCATTTACTTTATTTAAGTTTTTACTATCCTTAGTTATGTGCCATAACTAAACCCGTTATCTGGGGTTGTGATGAATTCCAATATCACCGGTTTATAAGAGGTTATTTTATAATTTGGGTAATATAAAGGTTTATTTATTAAGTCTTAAGCTTAATGCTTCTTGTTACCTGGCCATTAATAAGATTGATGTGGTAAACTTAAAATAAACTTGACAAATGAATTTTAGGTTTCAGCTTTATATTCAATAGTCCACGATCTTCCTTGAGGATAGATAACCCTTTAATAGATTCCCTTACATGATAGACAAATACCTGTCGGACGGGGGTAGCCACAATTGGAACTTAATCTTAATGAATTCAGGTAACTTGGTTGACATAGACATATGATTAATTGGGTTACACTGGGTATTTACAGCTGACTATCGACAGAGGCTTTTGCATAATTTCGTGTTCCAGGTTAGTAAACCAATATATTACATAAACATGAGATAATCACTTCATCTTTAAAAGATATTGGAAGGATTCACAACCTTGGATAATTTTTAATATTGAATTTTCCTTTAATTTATTTTCGCGCTGTTTAATTTATTTGTTTTAAGTTTAAAGTCACCATCCAATCAAACAACCAATCTATTAGATACTCGTAAACATTTGACTTCATAAATAATAGCTTATGTATTAAGTCCTCGTGGGATCGATACATTTATACTACTTGAACGATACGTGCGTTTGCGTTATACGCGTGTGATTACGTCGGTCAGTGATCTGGCTGCACATATTGTTTACAACTCTCGTGTGTGTGTGTATATATTATATATATATATTTGATGTCTATCCCTACACTAGGGCACTACTGTAAAAACGCTCTGGTTTGCCTTCACCAACTTTACTTCTGATCATTTTTAACCATCATCGAACGCACTACCTCTTCTACGAAATTCCTCTGGAGTCACGCCCACTAAAACCTTTCTTGTGCTGCCTCCACACTCCTTCCTATTTAGTCTCTATTGTCAAACCTTCTGAAGTCGTTACTTTCTCTCTCTGAATGCCGGTAACCTCTCTTTGCTATTCTTCCTTAAGAAACTTATTATGCTACAAAGGTTTCTTTCTTGTCTTAGATCCTTGAACTCCTTGCACCTTTACTTTCTTGAAAACTCTATCAACTTCGATTACTTAGGACATCTCCTACTAAATCTTTGGTTCATGTGCTACTCTTTACCTAGTCTTTTCCTTCTCAATACCATGAGACTCTTTATAAGTTGTTCCTGAGAATCGTTCTCTCTAGTCCCTTCGTACTTCTAAGTCTTTACTTCTTTAAGGGTTCCTTAATTCAACGGTGGCTTCCAAACTTAGCTAAGCTTATTGTGGCTTCGAATTATTCTATCTCATGCTTCTTATCTATGTTTCATTGGACTTATCAATTTGGTTGTCTAGTTATCTCGCGATTTGTCTAATCTGTCAATTGCTCTTCTTTACAGGTTCTTCTCTTTATTGGGCCCAAAATTGAGGGGTGAGCATATGCATTCCTTTAGGATTTGTAGACACACATTTCTATTTTACATTTAAGCTCGGTGATGATCTGGTTAGGTGTTTATATGCTTTCTGGAATCGAGGTTTCTGGAAGGAAGGGTTGTCATTCGTTCTGTAGGAACTTGGTCGACTACTGCATGTCTTGGGGTCCCACAACTATCATCAATTCTCTACATTACTATCTTCTCGTTATGATATCTTTGTGTCTGAATGTAATGAATTTCCTTGTTACTTCTTGCATCCCTCTTACCATTTTCATATCCTATTTCTTTTGCTCTACGCCTTGGTGCTGAGGCTAGTCGTGTTTCCGCTCTATATTCTTGCTATAAGTCTCGACTCTAGCACTCTGTCATACTGTCCATACTGGTACTCTTGTCACTCCTAGATATCTCCAACTCCTCAGGTCTATTTTTGTATACTTCCACGGATTTCTACTAATTGGGTTGATCTATAGGTTCTACTACATTTGGTCTATCCTATGGACTCCTACTAGTCTTGCAAGCCTCGCGCTAACTTGCCTTACTCCTTGGCCTATACTGGGTTCTCTCTTATTTATATTCTCGAAAACTTCCTTAATCTTTTTCTGGGTAATCTGCCTCCCAAGGTCTTTCCATTATTAGAATAAACTCTCGTCGGGCTTCTTACGGTCACCTATATCTATGCTTGTAGGGACTAGGGAAAACATCTTATGTCTCGATGGGTTTCGGTATCCTTGTTCTGGTACTCTGTGTCCTGGTAGAGTTTATTTCTCATGTAAGGTAGGTATGAGTTAGGCTATGTCAGGACAACTTCTTTACCTGGTATAACTAAGCGGTTGAAAACTAGATAGCTTAGGGTCATGTCTTCATCGGATTGCTTGGGGTAAGGTAACTAATCGTTTTCTATTTATGACCTTTATTCGCCTACTTGTGGACCTGGGTATAGGTTTGAGGATCTGGAGTTCTCTAAAATCTTTTCGGCATCTCTGTCTATTGGAACTCTTCAGAGTAATCATGGTTTCTTACTTCTGTTATCTTTCTAGCTTTTCCTCGTTACTCGGGGAACTCACTATCTATACGAAGTACCTGAAGGCTATTGGATAGGCTTGAAGGAATTTTCTGAGGAGGGAAAGAATCTTAAATCTTCTAGGCACTCTAATACTTGCTCGAGCTTTTTCTATTCTCTTTCTACTGTCATGGGTGGGTATCCTTAGAACTTCACTGTCTTATTCTGTCTCTTTAATTTTCTTTATCTCGGGCTGCTTGCACATCTATGCATCTTTCATTGTTTTCTTATAATTTTCCTTTCCCACTCGGGTAACCTTTCCTCAGATTTTTTTTTAACTAATTAGTTACATAGCTTGTTCTGAACTTCTGGTGATAGGCTAGGATAACCACAGAGGAATTCTCAACTTGGATCTAGAGTATAGTTGTTCTCGTAAGGAATGATATTCGAATAGTCTAGGAAAGCTTACTAACCTGTCTATAGATCTTGATGACGTACTCGAGGATCAGATACTGGAGAGGTAGTGCCTTGCATACGAGTATCCCAGACATACTGCGTATACCAGACCCCAACACTCTGCCCACTGCAGTTACTAACTCCCTAGACCATGCTCTGATACCATCTTTGTAACATCCTCGATCTGGGAGGTATTACTGGTAATGGATAGACCGTACTACCCCCATAAGCCCCTGACTTCTGATAACTGCTATAATTGTCTTACTTATATATAAACCCATGTATGAGACCATATCCTAACTCATCGACCATGCATACATATTACTATTACTATCAAGTATTCTGATTAAATACACATTTCAATAATGACAATGAATTCTATAATGCAATATACATATCACTATTACAGTATGGCATAAATGTTACAAACACTCTCTGACTCTGACTGGACTGGACTTAATCCCTGACTTGACCTGGTGGACTCCATACCCTAGTGACTGCATCAGTATCCGTCCTCCCGAGCTCGTCCTCCGAGAATACCTGCAAAACAAGAAAACTGGGAGTTGAGGGTTAGATCGTTTGAACGATCTAAGTGAGTGGACGATTTAAAATAAAAACTGAAATACTATAATGAAAAACATTTGGTTCTTAAACCAAAATGCAGAAATAACTTTGTATAAAAACTTTTTTATTTTCTGAGAATTTTAAACTCTTTTCTGAAAGTGTCATCTGAAATCTTTCTATAAAACTTATCTTTTCTGAAAGTTTCTTATAAAACTGCTGTTTTCTGAAAACTTTCTTTTCTAAAAATTTTCTCTGAAAAACTATTACTGTAACTATATTTGTCTTTGAAAACCTGACATATGGGGGCGTTACGTATCGCCGTCCCCCCATACGTCTAACTAGAGCCAGGAGTGCAAGCCCATGACTTTGGGGCGTTACGTGTCGCCGTCCCCCAAAGCATGCCACTCATGTCCCTGAAACTAGTGGTCTTGGGGCGTTACGTATCGCTGTCCCCCAAGCCACTAAACTAGAACTGGGGGTGCAGATCTATGCTACCCTCCAAGCTCTGAAACTAGGATCTAGGGGCATCTGTCATCCCTAGTCCTGAACTAAGATCTAGGGGCGTTACGTATCGCCGTCCCCCAGTCCTCTACATGTGTACATGTCATCCGTCAATTCCGTGCCTGTAACAAGTTACATACTGAGGTGAGTTGTTCCCTCATGCCTCAAAAAACATAAAACTCATGTTTGAAAACGTTTCTTTTCTAAATCAACATTATCCGAGAAGCAACTGTAACAAAATTCTGGCTAACGCCCTATATGCTCAAAAGTAAGTCTGATGTCAAAACTGTTAAGTAAAATCAGTTTGAGAAAAGAGGTTCACTCACAGTTTTTGGAATTTGGCTGGCACTGAACCCCATTATCGAAGAAGATTGTGGTTTATGTGGATAATCTATGATCTGAAACTTGAATAGTATATACGTTGTAAAATGAACCTCGGAACTTAGCTAAGTTTATTAATACATCAATATGTTTTATCTACAAGGTTTATCATGCTTGTGTCTTGATGTAAGGTATGTATACGAACTAATACGAGACCAATAAGGCGGCCTCTAACATGTTAGGGTGGAACAGAGATGGTTTAAAACTGATTTTGGGAAATTCTGGTGTTCGCGTCGCGACGCAAGACATTGCGAGTCGCGACGCGCTTGAATTCAGAAACAAATTGCCTGGGATTTCCAGTGAGTGTCGCGACGCAAGTCTCTTACACATCACGACGCGTGCAAACCAGAAGCAGATATACACAGATTTCCCAGAACACGTCGCGACGCGTGGTGATTTGCGTCGCGACGCAAGGCCAAAATTCAGGCCTGAAATCAACTTCCTCATGTCCTTATGCTCAAATACACTTTCATTCTTCCATATTTCCACTTTTTCTCATCAATACCATAGACTTCTATGTAGAAACTTACTATTATTGATACTCTTCAAACTAATTCAACTCTTTAATCTCATGATCTTCATAACTTAAATCTAGGTTACTAAGCACTTAATCCTTACTTAGTTCAACCAATGACAATGCCAAATATGTTTATATCATAAATATATCATCTCTACAACCAAAATTTTTAAATCCAAATTTGGGTCAAATGACCTTACCCCATCTTTGTTGAGTTCCACCATCCTTCAAATCTCACAATGATGTCATGCTCATCTTTGTTTCATCTTCTTTCTTCTTCTTTTTTTCTTATTCTTCTTTCTCTTCTTATTCTTCTCCACGTTATTGCTTTCTTTTTCACTATTTTAGGGATACATGAATAGTGTTCCCCTTTTATACTTAGCCATTTTAAAATAAGAAAAATGTAGAATTTTGGAGAAACCTATAGAATTTACTAGAATGCCCTCAGGTACTATTCATCCAAATTTTTGATCTGCATTTTTAGCCCATTTTTATTCGAATTTGGAAAAACATTCAACGCAAAAGTTGTAGATCTCAATCTCAGCTTTCCGACGATATAAAATTCATAAAAATCAGAGTTCGTATGAGAAAGTTATGGCCCAAATACCATGGGCTATCCGGAATGGAACATCGTTAGAATTTCGTATCAGAATTTTGAAGGATTTACCGTTTATCCCCAAAGTCATTCTATGAGTGTATTTGTGTTCTAACATAATTTATATTATGTTACCTTGGCCCCGTGACATAACAAAACTATAATATAACAATAGTATAGACTACTGGTCATTACAACGACTGTAGGTACACAACATAGTGCCCATCATTGTTTGCTCTCTACGAACTATTTTGGTTTACTAATTTCAGACTTAAATCCTCGTGTATGAAACTCATATACCAAGTGTATAAGTATATTAGTAATCAAAGACAGACATGATAATTTATAATATGCAAATTTAAAATTAACACTGATAAATGAAAATTACATCGTTCATTTATTAAAATAAATTTCGTTTACATATTCAAAAATACTATAGAGTATATATCCCAACACTGAATTGAAATATCAAATAAGTTTTAACTAATAATGCTTTATTGACAAACTAGAGGAAAAAGGTGAACTACATTCTATCCCAGTATAATGGAACTTGGGAAATCTAACTGCCGCAATTCAAATGTGTTGCGGATGACTATAGGAGTCGCTTCATTAATACATAAAGTAACACTGTTGCTTAAAAAAATTTCAAAGACTTTTGTTAGAAGCATTTGTTAACTTCTTTAAAAAGCACCCGACAGGTACTTAGTGAAAAAGCTCTCCAAATGCTTTTTCAATTCTACAAGGCCATTCTTTTAATCTAAGCAACTACCAAAAAAAACAAAAAAACACTTCTAATAGATTTAATCGATTGAGCCATTCACAGATCAAGTTAAGATACTCCAAGATATATAGACGCAGTTCCAGGGTTCCAACATCAAAACATACGAGCACTGGAGGAGATCAATTGAGAATAATTCTAATTTTGTACATTGCATGATAAATTGAAATTACTATGTTAGCTATTTGAATCGTAAGTTTACTACTACAAATGGACAAGAGGGCCAAATTTTGCCAGCAGCAGCAAAATCTGAGCAATATGACAACAAAAAAAACAAATTAAAAAGGGGATGAAGTGGTGGATAAAATTAAAAAAAAAACATTTGAAACAGCAACATTCTGATCCTGACAAAAGGTTGGTAATTCTGAGGCCAGTATTAGCTAGAAGTATATGTAGATTGTAGGGATGAGTAAACACAGTCAAAGCTCTCCCCAAGATGGCTAGCTATATATAATCTGTAAACAAGAACCATTAAGCTATACTCAGCGTCGAGCTAAAGAATATTATTCAAGGCAACAATTCACAAACTAAACAAGAAGCTGCAAAGCACATGCATTTGGCAATTGTTTGTTTCCCTATTCACTGAAACAAACAGTCTAGCTAATACAAATCATATTGTAGACAGTAGTCCTATCTTGGATTGTGGCTCTCAGCAATAATTTAAAATTTGAATTCAGAAAATCAAAGCATCCTTAATTGTCAAGAAAAATCAATCCATGTGCTTTGATGATTGCAACTATTCCATCGAAACAGATTTATCATGAAACTACGTAACAATTTAATTAGAACAAGAATCTGAACCCAACATAATAATCATCAACCCTTCACTCACCAAAGGAAGTAGAATGCATCAAATGTAAGTACCAATTTATCAAGAGATAGTAATTATCATTAATCAGAATATGTGGTTTGGTCTCTCCCCATGAACAAAAATCCACATAAGTCTCACTGATCAAGTCATAACAAGATGAAAACAATTATGAACACGAAGATTTAGCACCATACCACTTAATCTGTTTCTTAATGCATATAGTCATTACTATATATTGTTTGTTTGTTTGTTTTTTGAAAGAAAATTTTATTTGTTTAAGTGAATAGAACAATATAGCATTAAGAGAATGAAGAAATACTGGAAATATCAACCTAGATAAAACACATCATGAATGAAACGAAAAGGAAGCAGCATTCGCCATTTCATGAGAATGCACTGATAAAAAACCACTTTCTACTAATACAAGTCTCTAAATCACTCTCCAAAAACTGGAGCTTAAAACTCATTCAGAATAACAAATACCAATAAGCTAACAAGGCAGCCTTACAAGTGTCATAGAACCAAAAGAGAAAAAAGGTGGAAGGTGGAATTGGTCTTTGTACGAGCTTCTACTGAACATTATGAGACAATTTACTACCAATGGTCTCGTAAAAAACAATTTTTTTGGTTATAATCTGATAGCAACCCAATCCCCTATCCACCCAAGTGAATGGAATGGACTTTCAACTCTAAATCTATTGTTCCACATGAGATTTTAGCAGCTAAACTATTGGCACCCACACTGGAAAAACAAAATACATAGACAGAAAACCATAGTACTTTTACACTATTTTAAACACCATGAACACAACCTTCCAAAACAATCCCAAAATTATCCTTAATGTGCATCTTCAAACCAAAGTAAATATCATAACAGAGCGAATTACATTGTGTTATCCCCCTTGAGAAGTAATACATGCTCAAACTTCTGGAAAAAGCTTCCAATCCTCATGAGTGAGGACAATCATGTCTAAAACTAGAAACCTTATATATATCGGCAGTAACATTAAAAACACTAATTAATGCAATTCTTGCCATTGATGCTCAATGTCCCAAAGCATTAACAGAATCCATTGAACACATTCCTCAAAAATTCAGATACACCAAACAGCTAATGGATAAGCTATGTATAATAAAACATGAAAAACCATCTCGTTTGAAGATGTAAACAATTCAAAACCATTAACAATTAACATACAATTAAACAACTAATCAATAATATCTCTCACCATTCGAGCCAGACTGCTTAGTGTGCTTGCTCCTCTCCAATTGAACTTGCATCTCCGTAAACATTCTTAGCCTTTGCATCTCCAAATCACTAGCAAATTGCATTCTCTGCTTCTCCAACTCCACCATCTGCCTCAACTTCAACGCCTCCACTCGCTCATACATCTCTCCAAACGTCGCAATGGCCTTTGCCAATCTCTTAACACCACTATTCTCTTCATTCTCATTCTCCTCCTCCTCTTCTGCCTCCTCCTCACTCTCTGCAGCCGCAGCAGCAGCGGCCACGGCCGAATAATTCCTATAAAATCCCTCGCTATTATAACCTCTCTTCTGCGGCAAAGCCACAGCCGTCGCCCTAGGATTCGGCGTCAAAGCAAGGCTATTTCTGTTATTATTGTTTTTAATATTATTGATATTACTGTTATTAACGGATATTGATTTCCGGTAAGTGAGCGGAACAGCAACGGGAGGAGACTGCGATTGCGAATGAGAAAATTTAGGGGAGAAATTAGAAGAAGGCTTAACGTTGTTACCGATCAAGGTATCCATGAGTTCGAAGAACGGCCATGACGACTTCAGGGTTCCGTTAGAGGAGACGACACGAGCCTTCTCGATCTTGTACTTTTTCTTGATCGTATCGATCCGATTCTTGCACTGAACATCGGTACGGTGAGTTTTCTTAGAGTGAGCGTGGAGAGGGTTAACGGCGTCAGCCACGTCCTGCCAATCTTTCTGACGGAGGTTGCCACGGTTGAGTTCCAGATAACGGCGGCCCCACGCGTCAACGAGAGTGGAGGTAGCCTCTTCGCTCCAGCAGTCTTCACGGACGGGTAAAGGACGCGAGTACGGTGTGGTGTTGGTCGTCGGGGTTGTTGTTGACGGCGTCGGGGATTCCGTTAGATCGTCCATCGGAATCTAAATTTGAAAAACCAAACAATTCTTCTTCTTGATGTGATGTTAAAGAAACAAATGGACAGAGATTAGGGAAAGATTTTACGAGAGTGAAAGGTCGGTGCGGCGATGACGCGCCGGGAGAGTAAGGGAAGGAAGAGTTAAAGAGAAGGAAAGGGAAAGGGGGTGAATAAGAGAATGGTCGCCGGGATGAGGGTAAGTGCGTGAAAGTTATGCATTGGGTTTGACGCCTGGGGGTCATCGGATTCGGCTCGGTTACCGTCAGAGCTGGCAATTTCGTTACGTTTCTTAATAAGTATATATTATAATCACTCGGTTGCTGACTGAAAAGCTTTTTTTTAACAGTGTTAAATAAATCATGATTTTCTAAAAATTTGGTTTTGAACAGTTGCTTTAAATCTCTAAACTAATTGAGTATCAAATCATTTAAAATTTAATATGCTTATGAGAAAACTGATGTATGGAGCATTATATCCCGTCGTCCCCCTACACACTTTTCGAAGAATCCCTAGTATGTTGGGGTGTTACGTCTCGTTGTCCCCTAATACACCTAAATAATCATCCGCTTCTAGAAATGTGACATATAGGGCGGGAATGGCCTGGTAACCATCCGTGTGCACATGATTATCTGAATCCGTCAATTCCAAAAATAAGAATATGAGACATATTTATCAAGATCAATCAAAATCATCAAAATCATTTTCAAATAACAATCTCTTCAAAATCATAACATGCTTGTACACATTCAAATGTTTTCTAAGTAAACTTATGAATCTCATAGAAAACATATCTCATCTCAAACTAAGGAAAAACAATAATCAATTAAATCTCAAAGTTTTATCATATAAATCATAAAACCAGTAAGGAAATACCAGGAGTTCCTTGGAGTTTTCCTCATTTCGGCCAGCAATCCAACAACCATATAGCATTCAGAGATTTTTCCAGAGCCAGCTACACTTAAGGTATGGCCTGATGGCTACTTGATTTTATTTCCACTATGTTTCTTGCACTTTACAGTAGCTCTGGCCGGACTTGACATATGTCCTGCCGGACATACACAAGCGTCGAAAAATGTCTGGCCATATGTAACAACATCTAGCCATATTACTGTCTTATTGCACTATTACTGTTTCATCGCCTTATTACTGTTTTCTATACTTTATAGTCATTTTATCATTACTATGTTAGCTATAGTTTGTTATAATTGTTGTGATTGTACGGTACCACATTTTGGCTTTCTAGTTCACGAAATAAATCTGGTCAGACTTGATTTACGTCCAGCCAAACATTAATAATGTGAAACAATGTCCAGTCAGGCTTCTCCGAAGCCTGGCCAGTGAGACACATACCCTATTTTTTTTTTTAATTACTGTTTGTTTACTTTTGCCTATGTTTTATTATTGTTATGCTATTTCTACTTAGATATTACTGTTACTACACATGTATCTGCACTTTTTTTATCCTTCTGCTTTGTAAAGAACATCCGACCAAAATGCAATATGTTCGGCGGGACATTATTGACACGAAAAATGTCTGGCCAGACCTTTAAGATATGTATTATGATCTATTTAATTCGTACTTTATTATTACTTTAATAATTTTCTGGACATTTGTAACTTTCTATATTGCTTTTTTTATTATCTTTTTATTGATGATTGCGCAATTGTATGCTTTAAATCATTCTTGCATGATGTTGCATCATAATGTCATGTCGGTACCTCATTTAAACCTGAGTATTATACTGACATCAGTAAGAGATAATTCTGAACCTAAACAGATTTTAGGTAGGCTTTTGTGAAGGGTGTAGTGCGGCCTTAAATCATTCCCGATGTTTGATGAGCGGAAAATATATCAATATTTACCGCCCCTTTTACATAATATTTTGTTTAGTTTCTCGGGTTTGATGAACGTTTTGATGTGTTTTAGTTTATTTTGCAGATAAAATAATATTGGGACACAATCAAATCATTTAGGACGAAATGTGGGTCAAATAAGGACAAAAATTGGACTTGACATATTAATTTTGGAGATTGGAAACTTGAAAGGGCGTTTTAACGAAGTGCAGTTTTGGAAATTCTAATTTTGAGCATCTGTCGTATTTTGGGCATAGCTTTTTACTCCGATATCGGATTGAGCTGATTCAAGTTACAGATTAAAGAAGACGCAAAGATCTACAACTTTGCAAGACAAAATAATTTCGAATTCTGAAGATTGCATGCCCGAAATTGATGAACCATCCAGAAGTGTGTTGTGTGTAATTATTAAAGTCATTTTCAATCATTTTCAAAGCAAAAAAAAAAATAAATAAATAAATAAATAATAAAAATTATCAAATCACCACCAAACATGATAAGAAATTAGTGGAGCAATTAATAATGGATTTGGTGGATGATTTGATGGAGGCAAAATTTTGCCTATAAATACCAAGCCATTTCATTTGGAAATTCATACTTTCTTCTAAGGAATTCCTTAAGAATACTAAGAAGATTGTATCTTGTTTGTTTATTTACAGCTTTCAGTAATTAATTTCCGCTTTCGCACTTTCTTTTCTTTACTTTTCAGTTTCTACTTTCCGCAATTTACTTTTACGCACAATACTTTTCTTTCTTTAATTTTCAGTTTTTACTTTTCAGTAATGAGGAGGTAACTCCCCTTTGCTGGGGTAAAATGTAAAACTTTTATTACTAATATTTAGATTAATCTCTCTTAATTATAATATATAAACTAGTTAAAACCTGACTTAACGAGGATATCGCCATATTGGTCGGTTGGTAATTATTTAAATTGGTTTTAACCTGAATAAACTGGATACCGCCTGATTGGTCGGTTGGTAATTAATTATTAATTTGACTTAATCTGGATACCGCCTATATGGCTGGTTGGTAATTATCATGCAAAGTTAATATATTATATTAAGGGAGATATCTAAAATAGAAGTAATAAAAGTGGATCATTTTACCTCGACATTTTCTTTTATTGTACTTTTACTTTATTTACTTTTCAGCAATTTACTTTCAACATTTACTTTTCAGCAATTTACTTTCAGCAATTTACTTTCAGCATTTACTTTTCAATAATTTACTTTCATCATTTACTTTTCAGCATTTAATTTTCAGTATTTAATTTCAGCATTTACTTTCCGTCATTTACTATTCAGCAATTTACTTTTTGTCTTTTATTTTATTTAAGTTTTTACTACCCGTAAATATGTGTCGTAACTAAGCCAGTTATCTGGGGTTGTGATGAAATCTAATATCACCGGTTTATAAGGGGTTATTTTATAGTTTGAGTAATTTAAAGGTTTACTTATTAAGTCTTAAGCTTAATGTGTCTTGTTAATTGGCTATTAATAAGATTGATCTGGTAGATCTAAAATAAACTTGACAAATGAATTTTAGGTTTCAGCCTTAGACTTAATAGCTCACGATCTTCCTTGAGGATATATAACCCTTTAATAGATTTCCTTACAGGATAAACATATACCTGTCGGGCGGGGGTAGCCATAATTGGAACTTAAACTTAATGAATCTAGGTAATTTGGTTGACATAGACATATGGTTCAATTGGGTTATACTGGGTATTTGCATCTGACCATCGACATAGGCTTTCGCATAATTTAGTGTTCCAGGTTAGTAAACCGATTTATTACACAAATATGAAATAACTGCTTCATCTTTTAAAAGATATTAGAAAGATTCACAACCCTGGATAGTTTTATAAATTTGAATTTTCTTCAATCTACTTTCAAGCAATTTTATTTACTTGTTTTAATTTTAAAGTCACCACCCAATCAAACAATCAATCAATTAGATACTTGTAAACATTTAACTTCATAAATTGATAAAAAAAAGGTTTTAAGTCCTCGTGGGATCGATACTTTTTATACTACTTGAATGATATGTGTGCTTGCGTTATACGCTTGTGATTACGCACCGGTCAATGTTTCATACTAGGTGACAACTCCTTCATTCTCTTTTTAGTCCTTCGTGGGCTATTCGTTCTCTCTACGGGCTGTAAGCCCAACAGTATCATGGTCGCTGACATCATAGGCATAGCGGTAAACCCCACTTTACTCCTAAAGATAATGACTCTACTGGGGTTTGAAGGGAGGCCTTGAAAAATGGACTTGTGGTATTCATAGGTTAACAATGCTTCATTCTTTTGCATACTCTTCTAAACTCTGATGGCGTTAATTATCGAGAAATTGTTTTCACTCAATACGGTGGATCATTATGTGATGGTAACTATCACTTGTTTGTAAATACTTTCGGGTATAAAAAAAGTACGTTCATCGGTCGGTGGAACCCTTGGGTGGAGAGACCTAATCATGGACAAAACTTCGCCAATGAGAGCCTAAGCCTGAACCTTGGATCAAGCCTACACGTAAACTAGTAGTTACTTCTCTATAGGAATATGCCTCCATAGTATTTTTCTTTGGGCCCTAACCATTTGAAGCCATTTGATCCTTTTACCATATAATCTAAACTTATTTCTCCTTTAAATAGGACAAGTTTGCATTTCGTGATAATATAATTTAATGCTTTAAAACGCTAATGGGTCAAATTGTACGAAAACCTTATTGGGCATGGAATATGTAATTATGGTCCAAAAGTAATAAGAACATGAGTCTGATACATGTACTGGCTTTCATCCAAAGGTTAACTTGTTTGGTCCATTTGAATGTTCTTAAATATTTTAAAGCCCGCCCTAGTAGTCGTGATTACTAAGGTTCCAATTTGTCACTTTTAAACAATGGCACGATCCCACTATTAGGCTTAGTCATTTGTTAATGGGTGGCCTTTGTCTTTTAGCGATGAAAAAGAACATAGGTAACCAAGATTTACCTTTTATCATAATAAAGAATGAGTTTGTGTACCCTTGTTGGTATATAAACTAAGTCAAACCTAGGACAAAAATATTGGACTTACCACGTGTGTGAGAGGAATAATGTTGGAATGATATATGCTCATGTTTACCATGCATTGCATGCATACATGCGTCACACTTGTATTTTGTGGATGAAGCCATCATAGTAGCCCGTTGGATTAGAGAATGAGGCAGATTAGTCTGAGGACATTTAATAAGCTCAAAAATGGCCAATAGCGAAAAATCTCACGTAGACAGATTGTAGGACAACTTGAACAAAATTATAGAACAACTACAAACTTTGGCTAATGCTATGGCCAACATGATGGCACCTCAGATGGAAGGGGCCAGAACAGGTGATAAGAGGCATGAAGAGCCTGAGAATAGGATGGCGGAAGAAATCTGCACCCTATATGATGATGATAACTTGGCAGAATATGCTATAGACGAAATGGCCAATTCCTGAGCTGAGGCCAAACTCCAAAAGTTGAAAGAGAAAATGGAGTTAGTTGCCTAAAAGATGAAGGAAAATATGCAGACCTACTAGACTATGACGCAATGGCTTTTGAAGAACAACTACCTGTCGAATTTAAGATAGGGGACATGACCAAATTCAATAGGGATGGAGACCCTAAAGTACACCTCCTTTAATACGTGTCTATGATGAGTGCTACTGGCCATTCCAAACATCAGGTCTTGAAGATGTTGGGATATCTCTCAAAGGAGCATCAGTGGTATTGTACTATAGCCTTGAAAAAGCAATAAAGGGTGACTGGAAGACACTGAAGGCCTTCCTCAATCAATATATGATATAAATAGAGTTGAACCCATTACTATACGACCTAGAGAATACCAAGCAAGATCCGAAAGAGAATTTAAAAGACTATATGGACCGTTGGAGAAGCCATCTACTGAAGATGCAGTCAAGACCACCGGAGAAGGATCATACACAGTTTTGGCACGATCTCGCCTACATATATTCATTAGGTAGACAACTCATTGTCAATCACACTTATTGTGATTCCTGATTTTGGTCCTGACCGTTTCTCGTTATGACAACTTTGGCACGTTCACAAGGAGGCGTATCAAGGCTTCACTTGCCAATGACAAACTCAAGCTACCGATGTAGTCCTAACAGCTTTGGCACGTTCAGGATTCCACTTTCAGTTGAATTTTTCTAGTATCAAATATACATCCGGCATCGATAAAATTCTATCAACTACACCCTCACTGCTTTGGCAATTTCTCGGATGTAGCCATAGAAAGATACCTATAAACCGTATTGACAAGACGGACTAAGAAATATGTATCTAATACATGTCACTTTACTGCCTTATTTAAGCGGGGATATTCCTCAAGAAAGCTTTGCTCTACATCAAATACAGAGTTAAATCTAGATCCACTTCTAAACAGTTCAATTCTACCTTAGAAAACATAACTTAACTTAACCATTAAATTTCTGTTACGTTTCTCGTTAGTGTAGAACTGAAAAGTCAAGAAATATCTAAATTACATGCATGTGCAAACATCAAAATTGGATTATATATCATATATCAAACATGACAAATGTAATGGATGAAGGATCAGACCTGCTATGATACCATTTTTGTTGGGGTTTTGGCGCGGGCACATTGGAAGCTCGCGGTTCGGGTGAAACCGTAATTTTAAAACTTTTTAAATTAATGAATGAATTATTCAATATCCAATATGAATAATTCATCCATATTTCACCTAAACATATTTATTCGATATCAAATAACGATATAAATAGTTAAGAAATATCGCGAAACTTTTACGAAAAATATTTTTTCCGCAAAATGGCATAAAATGTGTTTTTGACCGAACCGACCACCCAATGCACATGAGGGCTGCCCAGGTCAGCCCCAACAGTACTAGGGCAGTTCATGGGCTGCCCGAACAGTGATCAACTCACTGTTTGGGCAGCCGTCACCCGGTTGGCTCAAAAGTCACCCGGTAACGTCATTTTTCACCGTTTTCGCATATTTCAACTCCGAAACAGTTTCCGAAGAATGCTCCAATGCCCAAAACACATCCAATACATTTATATGACATAATTTTCAAAACCATAAAAATAGTTTTTTCAGATTTGATCCAGAAGGCAAAATTATCAATAATTCTTGCTTTAATCCAATTTTCTTAACATTAATCACATTAATCACAACACCAATCTAAGCCACCACAAATGAAGCACCCAAGAATAATTCTAGGCATTACAAGAGTGGTCATAACACTCTAGAATTGCAACAAGTCATCAAATGATAAAATTGAACTAATATTACACTAATATTATCCAATCTAACTTCACGCATGCATCTACCCTCCAAATCCATCCTCCAAATCAAAAAGCCCCAAAATCTAAGAAAGAAAGTAAACCCTAGAACAATTCTAGATACTCAAGAACAATAAAAAAAATTTCTAAGCTTAAGAATATTAAAGATTACCTCAAAATCTATAAATTTCCTGAAGCTTTCTTCTTGTTTTATTCATTTTTTCTTAAGTTTTTCTCAAAAATAATTTTGGAAGCTCTCTAAAAAAGGTGGAAACTTGGCCAAGACAAGATTAATGAAAGAGAAAACAAATTTTCCCTTTAAATATGCACATGGCCGAAATTTAGGGGTGAGGGGCAAACACTTATTTTGAAAAAAAAAATCGAATAAGCTTTTAGGTTGTCAAATTCAATTTGATAACTTCAAACTTAAATGAATATGTCATTTTTACCAATAATAATTAAAAATTTTTCATAACAATTATGAAAAATAATATCATTTAATTATTCAAATATTTAACATTCAAATATCTAAATAATTAATTAATTTAATTATTATTATATATGTAATTTTATTTACATTAAATAACAAATACATATATTAATGGCACGTGTCAAAGTCTCATTTTACAATTAATTAATATGTATCAAATCAAATTTTGTATCAAATATAAATACACATTAATTATTAATTGACCAAAATTCCATAAAGCATGTGTTTTCATTTAACCGTTTAAACGATTCGAATTAACTCATTTAATCCGGTGAAGTATTATGAATACTCAGTATTATTCATAAAGCGTTGCCAAAATGCTCAACGAGTACACTTCATATTGTGGGACTCTCTAAGTTTAGGTTTATCCGTCACGAAATCTAATTTCGTGTCCATAATTCACTCACTCATGAATTATGACGACCACAAATAATCTCGCTAAACTATGAAAGTCTAGGTTATTGCATACATATAATCCCTCCGTCACAGGCTATCCATATTATACATGGGATATAGATAAGAACGCCAAATCCTTATGGTATAATATAGTTGACTTTCAAATTTACGATCTTTAAATAACACTCGGAACTCCCTTCCGAAATTATACCACGACCATAGATTTACTAGATCGCAAACACGTGTAGGAAACCTATGCCCTGTACATAGGACTGGCAGATTTTATCTTGATACGCACTGGATATCATGAGCATCAGTCCACACCCAACGAACAGGTGGAGGTCTGATCTTAATAGATCGGTGACGTGACTGTCATCAAAGTGTGGAGGATAACTCATATATCTACTGTCTCAAGTCAAAGGAACACTATGCTCGCTCAACTCGAGAAGATTCCTATTGACGTTGGTGTACCATCTATTTGGAAATCTTCAGTGAGTCGTTCAGTGTTTATCAAATAAATACCTACATGTCTATACAGTCTCCTGAGACTCATGGTTCATTGGGATAAACCATCAGACCTATTCACAATATACGACATGTACTGGTCTCAGTAGATTTTACTAACCGACCTATGTTAGTAAATCGTGACCGGGAACTTTATTTAAGGATATACAACTTATAGTGACGCTTCCCAATGTCAATTACAAACTACGTTGTAACTGCACACTACATTGTAAATCCTAGGGTCTTTGTCTAATATACATGTATCACTAAATCATATTTAGTTTCAATATAATCATAATTAGATATCTAATCGTAATTAGATAGAATATGTATATAAAAGACAAGAAGTGCTACCATTAAATAAGTAATATTATGGAAAAAATAATTGTTTGTATTCATGAATCAGACATAAATACGATCCGGATTGGCACTCCGAGCACTAACTCTAACAATTCTCGCGCATAAAGTTCTCTCCAAAATTATTGTTTGATATTTATTTACTTTCAGAATAAACACTTATTTCTCAACTAATAGTTTAGTTTAAGTTATGTAGGTTAGTTTTGGTATTAATAGATAAATATTAAGTCTTTGTGGGTACGATATCCCACTTTTGTCATTGTATTACTTGACCGATACGTGTGCTTCTGTGTGGTATAAAATCACGATCAATTTTTTCGCACCGTTGTCAGAGACTTATTCTATTTTTCTTTATTAATATTAGGGCAACACTCTACTTACATAGCTAAATACCCTCTCCTTTTTCTTTTCTATCTCTCTTTTTATTTTTCTTTGATTTCAGGTGGTCGAATAATGGAGTATCATTGGAAGATGAGAATGTTGGGTTTTCTAGGTCAAACCAAGATCAAATTTAGCATAAAATCATGTGAATACAACAAAGTAAGTTGCGGAAATACTCACTTTGATCGGCTTGGTTGTTGGCGGAGAGTTCAAAACTTTTGCCTTTAAGAAGTTCCTCCAAGCTTCTCATTTGATGTATGTTGAGCTTCCAAGCTTCCAAGCTTTGTGAATGAGATTCCAAACTCATGGGAAAGTTCCCTAACACCTTTATAAGACTCCTTGGATGTGCTAGCACCTTTGATTTTGAAGCAAAATCAAGAAGCAAATGAGCCCTAGGCTCACGACAATTTGAGAGAAAATGAGGCCAAGTTTCGGCCATGATGAAGAAGGAAAGAGAGAGATGTTTTGTTTTGGTAATTTTAGGTTTCTACAACAATTACCACACATTTCAAAAGTCAAACTCAATTTACGGTATATGCTTTTCCAAAAAGAAAAAGTAAAGTGTTGGGGGGGAAAATGCATTTAAAGCCTCCAACCACTTCCATCACCAAATTGACACTTGATGGACAAGTGATGTGACTTGAGTTGTGAATTGTGATGTGACTTGTGGGCCCCACTTAAATTCAAAATCCGAGTGGGCCCGCAAACACATTCCGGACTCGGGTTCGTTAATTTCGAATTAACGAATTTTCCGTTGTGACGTAATTAAATCAAATTTAATTAAATAATAATGCCTAGCAAAATTACTATTCACGTCGCTAGCGAATTAATTCTAAATTAACTCGTTCGCCCGAATTAAAATCCAATTTTAATTCCATTATGAAATCTAATTTCATTTAATATGTCGAATATATTATTTAATCGATTAATTCCGAATTAATCGTTCTCTCTATCTTTTATTTGAATTTTATCCCAAATAAATTCTCTCCGTAATTAATCCTAGATTAATTTTCTCTCTCATCTAATTAATCCCAGATTAATTATGTTCGAGTCATACGTCATCGGTGAATCTTTGGGAAGCGACCCATGAGATCCCTGGATATGTTGGCAGTAAATCCGGTCATCGGAATATCTGAATACGTGCGTACCTAGTACCACGTTCTTACCGATTTACAAGACATGATTGGCTTCTAGCAAAGCACCATGCCTACCCAATTCTCCAGAAATATTCTTTTAAGGAATATGTAATCTGTGTTAGGCGTAGTATACGTAGTATTGGGTATTACGATCCAGTATCAGATGTCACATGTTAGGCCTGGGGCTGGAATTGTGTCTGTCCCGTACGAAGCACATATCGGATCTCTGGTAACTAGTCTCTATAATCGGATAAACATGACTTAGTCATATTATCCCGATGACTGAAGTACATAAGAGTACTAGTTCTGTATCCTACGTGATCATCATCTCCATATGACTGAAGTGATACTTCCATCTTGACATCACACCCAATACACTACGATTCTCAATATACCCAGAAGAGGCGTACATAGAACCTGTTAAAGTCCCGGACGACCAAAACCAAAATATATTGATTGTCGTAAGTATTAGCGATGCAAGTCTCAGGTTAAGACCAAATACATCTACCCTGATACGGACTTCCATAGACACATAGTCATACTACCAATGGAATTCCGAGGGGTCTATCCAGAGCGAAGCTGTTTCCGTACCATCAGTAAACACAACCTCCTATTACACTTGCATGAGTATCAAATACCCAAATATATGAGAACTATACCATTATTCTCCCACAACGCGCACAAGTGCAATACCAGTCTATTCCACATTATCGATGTCCAATCTCGATAATACTACGACTATGGATATTTTAATGATTAAACCTTAGTGGATTAATACTGTCTCATATCTTATTAATCCGGAACTAATCATATGGACTTTTATCATTTATATATCCCGGTAATCCAATTACAAATGATAAAAGAGCAATTTCCTTTGTCACATAGTTAATTTGTACAACAACACCATGTTCTGTACAAATAATGATGTTATGGGTCATAATTGTCCAACAATCTCCCACTTGGCCTATAGCCAATCACTCAAGTGTCATACACTTGAACTATGTACATGTCGCTCAAACTTCTGCTGAGAAACAGCTTTCGTCACCGGATTTGCAAAGTTATCATCTGATGCGATTTATTCAATCATCACATCACCATGATGTATGATCCTAATGAATCAGATGAATAGTTGAAGTATATACTTGGATCGTTGATGAGACCATTAATTCTTTAGCCTGTGCTGTAGCCTAGCTTAGCTACTAACAGAACTATACCTAATCTAATTAGGAATTTTACAGATCCAAAATTACTTTTTTTGCTGCCTCAGCTGCAGTAATATTCCACTTTTTTTGTTTATTCGGCAATAGTACATTGCTTGGAAGATTTCCAGCTTACTATTCCGATATTCAAACTATATAGTACCATTATTACGAATTACAGTCGTTATTGTCGGTTTGGAAACTTGCAGCAGTGAACCCAGTCACTTCAAGTTCTCCTTCTCAATAGCTTAAGAAAGCATCCTTAGTTCATCTAAGATAATCAAGGATGTTCTTTACATCAATCTAGTGACCATCACTTAGATTGGCCTGATTGTGACTCCATATGCTCAAAGCATATGAGACACCAGGTCGCGTACATATCTTTCAATGTACGAGTTCTCGGAGAGTGACAACAACTTTTAGATCTATCCTAGTAGATCCTTATTCCTAGAATAAAGGTTGTCTCTCCCAAGTAGTCTACGGAGAATTTTCATGAAAGCCAAGCTTTCACCGATTGTATTATGGGAATGTCATTTCTAAGAAATGAAATGTCATCATTATATAGGACAATCATTGCTAGTGTGCTCCCACTAACCTCATTATAAACACAAGAATCATCTTTGTTTTGAATTAAATCATATACCATTATGATTACATCAAAACGATAGTTCCAAGAACGCAATGCTTGCTTCAATCCATAAATGGATTGAATTAACTTGCAAACCTTGTTTGCTTGTTTTGGTGCGACAAAACCGTCAGGATATTGATCCTCCAAAAGGTTTCCGTTTAAGGAAAGCGATTTTGATGTTCAGCTTCCATATTTCATAAATGAAACATGCAGCATTAGCAAGCATTATCCAAATGGATTTAATCATGGCAACGAGTAAAAGGTTTCGTAGTAATCGACACAATATTGATAACGATACCTTTTCGCTACAAGCCTAGCTTTGTACGTTGGTATGTTGATATCCTTGTATGTCTTCCTTGAAGACTTATATAGTTCAATAGGCACAATGCCTTCTGGTACATCAACCAGTGTCTAAACTTGGTTGGTATACATGGAATCCATTTCGGACATCATGGCACTTTGCCATTAAAGGAGTCGATACCTTGTATCACTTCCTCATACGTAGTCAGTTTATCTTTCTCAATAAGATTAACATCTACATGAGGTGAGATCAGAAACCCATACCTCCCAGGTTGTTTTCTGACTCTCTCCGACTTACGCGGTTCTTGTGTATTCGAAGTTTGTGGTACAATTTCATCCTTGATGAACTGTTTTTATTCCGTGAGGACTCGGTGCCTTGAACAGTATTACTCCAATTTTCATCGAGTCTTACTCTCTTCCCACTTACCACTGCATATAGTTATTCCTCTTAGGAAAACCGCATGGAGAGCAACAATTACATTGTTCTCTTGTGAGTTGTATAAGTACTATACTTTGGTTTCCCTAGGATAACCTACAAATAGGCACTTATCCGATTTGGGTTATAGTTTGGTATTATCCAAACATATGCCCAACAATCCCAAATCTTCAGGAATGAGAAAATCCGGTTTCTTTCCTGTTCATATCTAATATAATATTTTTCTAACATATTTTCATGGAACCTTATTCAAAATAAGTTTTGCACTGATTAATGCGTATCCTTAGAAGGAAAATGGTAGCTCAGAGCGACTCATCATTAACCTTATTATGTCCAACAAAGTTCGGTTTCTCTGTTCGGACACACCATCAAATTGAGGTGTTCCAGGATGAGTCCATTATGAAAGAATACTATACTCTTGCAAATAGTCGAGAAACTTATTACTTAAGTATTTTCCACCACGGTCTAACCGTGACGGTTTAATACTTTAGCCAGTATGTCTATTTACTTCGAGTTGAAACTCTAAAAGTTTCTGACTTCTGTTTCATTAAGATACACATAACCATAATGCGATGCCACATCCGTAAAGGTTACGAAGTATTCATATCCACCTCTAGCCTAGCTAGATATGGGCCCACTTATGTCACTATGAACGAGGGCTAACAGATCGGTGGCACTTGCACTTTTTCCAAGTAAAAGGTGTTTTAGGCACTTTGCCTAATAAACTGGATTCGTAGACATCATTTGATTAGAATAAAATTCGTCCTAGTACCCACTCTTCGAAAATGTGGATATACGAGTCTTGTTAATGTGTCTCAGACATCAATGCCACAAATAAGTCTCATCTGATTAAATCAGTTTGAGCTATTTGTTTGTCATGTTATATGTTTGAGATTCATTTATATTCAAAATATAAATATTGTTATTCACGTCTAATGTGTTTATCTCAATATCATCTTTATAAAATAAAATATTTAGTGTTCTAGAATATAAAGGTATACCCGCAAAGGGTTATACTAGATATAGAGATAATGTTTCTAGTCAAACTAGGTACATTATAACAGTTTCCTAATTTAAGTACATGCCCAAATGGTAGTTCCTAAACTTAGGTTTATACGGCCAAAACAGCGACTATCGTCCCATTTTCGACTCACAGGTCGATCTCAACTGAAGCCAGTCTCCTACTTATCAGCAGATCCCGCATATCAGTACATATATTTATGTACAACACTTAGTATCAAAATCCAATTTTGAAATAAGTAGTGAACATGTTTATGACAAATATACTTGAAGCCAGAGCCTTGCCCCGCCTTCACTTCCTTCATGTCTGCCTTGTTCATACGGCAGTCACGCTTCCAGTAACACCGTTTGCCACAGTTTAGCAGACATCTTGGGATATGTCATTTGTCTTCCCAGAAGACTGTGATGATTTTTCCTTTGCCCATTTTAGAAGCTCTGGCTCTGCCTCCTTGAGCATAGCCGTCAACTCTCCAAGAGTTTACTCTTGGTTCATAATGAACCTAACCCAACTTTTGGGTAGTCTCGGCCACGTAGGTAATGCCCAGCTAACCTAGCTGATCGATGTCAGCAATCATCTGCGACACTTAGTGCTCGACAGATGTACCCTCTGACATACACGAGCGAAATAGCTTCTTTTACAATTCATACTTCTAAGATCTAAGAATAGATCTATGAAGATCTTTAATTTCAACATCATGGTATAAGGATCTAATCCTTAATTCTGACGACGGAATTAAAGAGTCATTGCGGTAAGCATAACGGATTGAGCACTAAAGTTATCATCACCATAAGTCTTCCAAAACTCATGCTCCACTATTTGCTCAACTCCGAGCTTAGGCCTGAGACGTCACTCTATCAAATAGAATAACTTCTCAGTTCCCAGGACTATCCTGAGGTTCTATTCCCATTCTGAAAATTAAAGTCGTTTAAAGACATTTTCACCCAGGATTATGTTTTAAACGCTAATCTTTCAGTTATCTTGATTCCAATAGTCCAACTATCTAATCAACGATTTCAGGTACAATCGAATATAATGATTACTATAGTCTAACTATATAATCAACTACTATTTGATTGGTTAAATTCAAATATATTGATTACTATAATCCAATTATATAATCAACTATAAATTGAAGTAGTTTGAATATAGTCCAACTGTTTAATTTAAAACAATAATAAAATATTAGTCCAACTAATATATTTAAAAAACTTTTAATGACGCAAAATTGAAATGAGCGCGTATTGGCAAGTATCTAAATGAAATTGTAAATTTAATACTTGCCTCCCACTATTTTTCAGCGAGCCTCTAACCCTCTATTGAGTACTCGGGAAACCTAGTTTCCTAGTGGGCTAGGATCCCGTTAAATAACACACAACCTTGACTTTGGCCAACAAGCTGTATGATATTTAACTAGAAAGATCTCTAAGATCAATTGGATCTCATCCAATTCCTAGATCCAGTAGGTGGACATCCAAGTCTGAAACATATATATAATATATGCCAATATATCAGATATATTCCCTAACATTTTTCCTCTGAATCAACTCAGCCTTGGCTTTGGCACAACAAGCTTAATGATTCCAGTTAAACGGAACCCATTGACTTTGGAAAGCTTCGTAATCGATGTCGATAGACAATAAGTGATCTTGATTTTGGCCAACAAATCACAACTTGGACAAGACATGCGATATGGAATAAAGCCATCATGATTCAAACACATCCGCGAAGGATAAAGGTCTTGACTTTGGCCAACAAACCAGTGCCAATCTTGGATCTTGAGAGAGAATCACTCAATAGAAGGAAATCGCTTAATATTTGTTGAGGGTTTTTCGCGTAATTGGCAACCAATTAATTATCATTGATTAGGTCTCATCATACAGCCTTAAGCATGCATTCTAAAAGCATAATAAGGTGTTGGACAATTATGACCCATAGCGTCACTATTTGTATAGATCATGGTGTTGTTGTACAAATTAACTATGTGACAAAAGAGATTTCTCTCTTATCATTTGTGATTAGATCACCATGATGTATAAATGATAGGAGGTCTCTGTGATTTGTTCCTGGATTGAGAATGATATGAGACAGTATCAGTCCACGAAGGATAAATCATTAAATATCCCTAGTCAGAGTATTATAGAGATCGGACATCGATAAATACGTAAAAGACTAGTATTACACTTGTGCGCGTTGTGAGGGCACAAATGACATAGTTCTCATATATTTGGGTATAGGATACTCATGCAAGTGTAATATGAGGTTGTGTTTTACCGATGGTACGGGAAACAGCTTCGCTCTGGATGGACCCCCTCGGAATTCCATTGATAGTATGACTATGTGTCTATGGAAGTCCGAAATCAGGGTAGGTGTATTTGGTCTTAACCTGAGACTTGCACCGCTAATACTTGCGACAATCAGAATACTTTGGTTTTGGTCATCCAGGGCTTTAACTGGTTTCTGTGTACGTCTCTTCTGGGTATATCGAAAATCGTAGTGTGTTGGGTGTGATGTCAAGACGGAAGTATCACTCCAGTCATATGGAGATGATGATCGCGTAGGGATACAGAACTGGTTCTCTAAAAAGGTTGCAACCGTCGGGAAAATATGACTTTGTCATGATTATCCGATAATAAAGAGACTAGTTGCTCGTCATCCGATATATGCTTCGTACCGAGCAGACACTGTACCAGCCCCAGGCCTAGCATGTGATCATCCGATACTGGATCGAAATACGCAATACTACGTATACTACGCCTGATATAGATCTTATATTCCTGTAAGGATATTTCTGGAGAATTGGGGAGGCATGTCGCTTTGCTAGAAGCCAACCTTGTCTTGTAAATCGGTACAAACGTAGTACTAGGTACTTACGTGTTCGGATAGTCCGACGACCCGATTTACTGCCAACATATCTGGGGATCTCATGGGTCGCTTCCCGAAGATTCACCGATGTCTTATGACTCACACTTTTATTAATCTGGGATTAATTAGATGAGAGAGAAAATTAATATGGGATTAATTACGGAGATATTTTATCTAGGATAAAATATCCATTGAAGAGAGATAACGATTAATTTGGAATTAATTGATAAATAATATATTTGATATATTAAACGAAATTGGATTTCGACGCGGAATTAAAATTAGATTTTAATTCGGGCGAACGAGTTAATTTAGAATTAATTCGTTAGCGATGTGAATAGTGATTTCGCTAGGCATAATCATTTAATTGCATCGCAATGAAAAATTCATTAATTTGGAATTAGCGAACCCGAGCCCGGGATTGTTTGCGAGCGCATTCGCATTTCGAATTCGAGTGCGGCACGCAAGTCGCATAAGCGTCAAATCGCTAGTCGCATCAAGCGTCAAATCACTTGTCACTTTGAGTGATGTGATAATTTATCACTTGATTGATGTGAATAGTGATAGATGTTAATGAAGGTGGTTGTGTGCATTAATTGCCAAATTTTGGCTCCAAATCTTGTTGACTTTTGAAGCCATATACAATTTTTGGTCTTGATTTTTGGTATAAGGTTTTGGAAACCAAAAACACACACAACTCTCTCCTTCTTCTCTCTTCTCACACGCCAAGGGGCTGCCTTTTTCTCTTCTGGTTTGCTCACTACCGTGAGCTAGGGGAAGCCAAAGTGTGGTGTTTTTGTGGCAAAACATCAAGAGCTAGCACTCCGAGATACATGCGAAGGTGATAGGGAAGTCTACCCATGATCTTGGAATCATCTCACAAAGCTTGGAGCTTTCATGGAGGAAGATTGAAGCCGATTCTTAGAGGACTGTCACAGCCCACTGCCGAGCTTGGAGGAAGGCAGAAAATCAATTTTTTTTCGTCGTCGCGTCGCTCAACCACTCGATGTGAGTATTCCGCAACTCCCTCGTTGTATTCGCACTTATGTTTTATGCTTTGTATTCGATCTTCGGGGCTGTAGAACTCCAACAATGGTATCAGAGCGGATTAAAAGCATGAAATATGACTTAGGGTTAAAAATTGGGTAAATTGATTTTGAGCATGATTTGGTTAAATTATTTGATTGAATATGTTTAAATGATGTTTAATTGAAGATTGATTGGATCAATTTGTTGAAATTTTGTTTGGAATACTTTTCCCTAATTTTTTTGGCTTGGCCGAATACTCAAAGAACCTTAAATGTCTTGGTATTTTGATTTTGATTCATTGGATGAGTTAGAATTATGTTGGGTATGTTGATTTAATGTTGAATTTGATTCAATTGGATTGGATTTGCAATTTGGCATAATAAACCCTAAAAGCCGAGAGTTTGAGCATGATATATGGGTTTGATTTTTTGATTAAAATGTGTTGGACACTAATTGATGTGATTGAGCATGATTAATTAGGCTAATTGGTGTTTTGGAAATCATAATGGGTAATTAATTGTGTTATACACTTTGGTTAATTAAATATGAAATTTGGAATTTTTTGTGTTTAATTAATTGGGGTTTAAATTGGATTTGGGCTTTAAAAGTTGTTATTGGGCTTATTGGGCTTGGTTGTAACAAGATGGGTTTAGGAAAAATTGGTTGGATCCAATTGGGCCCAAAACCGCCTCCATAAAGCCCAAATGCGACTAATGGACCTTTTAAATTTAATTGGGCCTAATGGGCCTAAATTGATTTCTAGGCTTATGGGGTAATTCCCGGATTGGGCTTTGGTTATTGGGTTTGACCCGAGTTGACCAAAAGTCCACGCCTTAAGAAATTAATTAAAAGCCCATTGGACAAAAATTAAATTAACGTTGGACGTTAATCGGGCTTAGAGATCCGTAACGATTAAAAATTTGGAATTTAAATCGTAAAAGGTTTATTAATAATGTGTAGTATTTAATTTGGAATTAAATAGCAAATTAGTATTAAATACAAATTGAATTGGATTTAATTATGTAGTTTAATTTAATTCAAGAATTTGTACTTTGAGTACTTATTCGCAAAAATGAGTTTGACTCGCGCAAAATCAAATCGTTGTTTGAACATTGGATGGTCATTAATTATCAGATTAATTAATTTGATTAGATTGATTGATAACATGATTGTGTGAATACATGGTTGCGATGCATGAATAATGTATATCAGATGGATATTAGATGAGTGGGGCAATTTTAGAAATTGTTGTAATAAATTTAGAATTTATTAATTGGACCTGCGTGTCCAGCCTTATTACCTCCTTACTCTTTGTATTCTCTTCTCACCTATTCCCCTCAATGTAAATGAGGTTTCTTTAGAAGTGTAGTGTAACGGGTAGAAGTAATACTTGTGCTAGCGGGAGAGAGAAAGTGAGAGATTTGATCTAGGATCAATGTGTAAAGTATCCATCCGCATATCATTATTATTTTATTCATATGCGCTTTATTATGTGTTTGGAATGCATGCTTAAGGGTGTATGATGATGAGACCTTAACAAAGATAATAAATTGGTTGCCAATTTGCACTCGAAAAGCCCTCACATCATATTAAACGTTTTGCCTTCCATTGTGTGAATCTTACTCAAGATCCGAGACTGGCATTGGCTTCTTGGCCAAAGTCAAGGCCTTTGTCCGTCGAGGATGTGTTTGAATCACAAGAGATTTGTTCCATATCGGTGTCTTGTTCAAGTTGTGGTTTGTTGGCCAAAGTCAATACCACTTCTTGTCCATCGACATTGATTATGAAGCTTTCCATGGTCAATAGGTCGCGCTTAACAGGGATCACTAAGTTTGTTGTGCCAAAGCCAAGGCTTAGTTGATTCAGAGGAAAAATGTTAGGCAATATATTGGATATATTGGCATATATAAGATATATGTTTCGGACTTGGATGTCCCCCTACTGGATCTAGGAATCAGATTGGATCCAATTGATCTTAGAGATCTACCTAGTTAATTATCATACAATTTGTTGGCCAAAGTCAAGATTGTGTGATATTTAACGGGATCCTAGCCCGCTAGGAAACACGGTTTCCCGAGTACTCGACAGAGGGTTAAAGGCTCGCCGAAAAATAGTGGGAGGCAAGAATTAAATTTGCAATATTCGTTTAATTACTTGCCATACACGCTCAATCAAATATCATTCGTCAAATAAATTAAATGTTAGTTAGACTAATATTTAAATCGTTGTTTTAATAAAACAGTTGGACTGTATTCAAACAAATAAATTATAGTTGATTAAATAGTTGGACTATATTAATCATTATAATAAATAGTACCTAAATCGTTGATTAAATAGTTGGACTATTAGAATCAAGATAAAATTGAAAGATTGACATTTAAAACATAATCCTAGGAAAAAAGTATTTAAATGGTTTAATTTTCAAATTGGGAATAAAGTTTCAGGATGGTCCTGAAAAACTAATAAGTTACTTTATTTGATAAAATAACATATTAGGCCTAAGCCCAGACTTAAGCAAATAGTAGAGCATGATCTTTGGAAGATTCATGTGATGATAACTTAAGTGCTTAATCCATTAAGCTTACCGCAGTAGACTCCTAATTTCTTTGTCAGAACTAAGGGTTAGATCCTTAAAGTATGATATTGAAATTGAAGGATCTTCATAAATCTATACTTAGATTTTAGAAGTACTAAATTGCAATATAAACTCTTGGAGAGTTAATGACTATTCTTAAGGAGACAAAGTCAAAGTTTGCAATAAGGCAAGTAGCGCAAGGCGCACCTTACTTCGATATTCCAGAAACCCAAGGCTTGGCCAAAGGTTTCTAGAATGTGGAAAAGGGCAAAGGCAAAATCATTATAATCTTCTAGGAAGATAAAGGACATATCCCAAAATGTCTGCCTAAATTGTGGCAAACGGGATCGCAGAAGCGTGACTGCCGTTTGGACAAGGCAGACATGAAGGAATTGAAGACAAGCAAGGTTCTGACTTCAAATATGTTTGTCATAAATATGTTCACTACTAGTATTAAAATTGGATTTTAAATACTTAGTGTGGTACATAAATATGCATTGATGTTCAGAATCTGCTATGAGCAAGATACTGACATCAATTGAGATTTATCTGTGAATCGAAAACGGGACGAAATTCGCTGTTTTAATCGTAGATACCTAAGTTTAGGAACTACCTTCGGGTGTGTACCTAAATTAGGAAACTGTTATAATGTAACTAGTTTGACTAGAAACATTATCTTTATATCAGTGTTTAACCCGCTGCGGTTGAACCTTTATATTCTAGAACACTAAAGTGTTTTATTATATAAAGATGATATTGAGATAAACACATTAGATGTGAATGACAGAATTTATATTTTGAATATAAATAAAATCTCGAACATAAGACATGACAAACAAATAGCTCAAACTGATTTGATCAGGAGAAACATATAGTGGCATTGTTGTCTGGGACACAATTAAACAAGAATTGTATATCCGTACTTTTGAAGAGTGGGTACTAAGACAAATTTGATTCTATTCAAATAAAGTCTACGAATATAGTTTATTGGGCAAAGTTCCTAAAACACTATTTACTTGGTAAAAGTGCGAATGCCACTGATTTGTTAGCCCTAGTTCATAGTGAAGCAAGTGGGCCCATGTCTAGCTAGGCTAGAGGTGGATATGAATATTTCGTGACCTTTACAGATGTGGCATCTCGTTATGGTTATGTGTTTCTTATGGAATACAAATCGGAAAATTTTAGAGTTTCAACACGAAATAGACAAACAGTTCGGCTAAAGTATTAAACTGTCATGGTAAGACCGTAATGGAAAATACTTAAGCAATAAGTTTCTAAAATACTTGAAAGAGTATAGTATTCTTTCAAAGAGGACTCCTCCTGGAACACGTCATTCTGACGGTGTGTCCGAACAATGATTAACCGAATTTTGTTGGACATGATAAGGTTAATCATGAGTCGCTCTGAGCTACCATTTCCTTCAACAGATAAACATTTACAGTGCAGAACTTATTTTGAATAAGGTTCCATATAAATCTGTTTGACAGATTTCATATTAGATATGAACAGGAAAGAAATCGGGTTTCTCATTCCTGAACATTTGGGTATGCTAGGCATATGTTTGGATGATACCAAACTAAAACCCAAAACGGATAAGTGCCAATTGTAGGTTATCCTAGGGATACCAAAGTATAGTACTTATACAATTCACAGAGAACAATGTAATTGTTGCTCACCATGCAGTTTTCCTAAGAGGAATACCTATATGCAGTGGTAAATGGGAGGAAAGTAAAACTCGATGAAAAATCAGAGTAATACTGTTCCAGGCACCGAATCTTAATGGAACACAAATAGTTCATCAAAGATGAAACTATACCAGTAATCTTCGAATACACAAGAACCGCGTATGTCGGAGAGAGTCAGAAAACAACCTGGGGTATGGGTTTCTGATCTCACCTCGTAAAGATGTCAATCTTATTGAGGTATACCAACTGACTACGTATGAGGAAGTGATACAATGTATCGACTCCCTATTATGGCAAAGTGCCATGAGTCCGAAATGGATTCCATGTATACCAACTATGTTTGGATACTAGTTGATGTACCGCAAGGCATTGTGCCTATTGGTACTATATAAGTCTTCAAGGAAGACATACATGGAAGGCAACATACCAGCGTATAAAGCTAGGCTTTTAGCTAGAAGGTATCGTTATCAACATTGTGTTGACTATGATGAAACTTTTTACCTGTTGCCACGGTAAATCCATTTGGATAATACTTGTTGATGCTGCATGTTTCATTTATGAAATGTGCAGCTGAACGGGAAAATCGATTTCCTTAAAAGGAAATCTTTTGGAGGATGTTTACAACATCCTGTCGGTTTTGTCGTAAAATAACTAGCAAACAAGTTTTGCAGGTTATTCGATCCATGGTTGGATTGAAGCAAACATTGAATTCTTGGAATTATCATTTTGATGTAATCATAATAGTATATGATTTAATTCAAAAACGAAATGATTCTTGTGTATATAAGGAGGTTAGTGGGAGCGCACTGACTGTGGCTGTGCTATAAAATAATGATAATATGTCATTTCTTGGAAATGATATTCCCATAATACAATCGGTGAAAGCTTGGCTTTCGAGATAATTCTCCGTAGAATTTCTTGGGAGAAACAATCTTTATTCTAGGAATAAAGATCTACTGGGATAGATCTAAAGGTTGTTAATACTATCTGAGAAATCGTACATTGAAAAATGTACGCGACCTGGTGTCTCATACGCTTTGTGCATGTGGATTCACAATCAGCCAATCCTAGTGATGGTCACTAGATTGATATTAAGAACATCCATTAGTATCTTAGAGAACTCATGATGCTATCTTTAACTATGGAGAATGAGAACTTGAAATGACTGGATCATTGTAGCAAGTTTCCTAAACCGATAAAAACGACTGCAAGTCTCAAACGGTACTATAAAGTTTGAATAACAGTACAGTGAGCTGGAAATCTTCCAAGCAAGATACTGTAAACGAATAAACAACAAATGTGGGTTATTGTTGCGGCTGAGGCAGCAATAGAAGCCATTTGGATCGATAATAAATCTAATTAGATTAGATATAGTTCTATTAGCAGCTGAGCTAGGCTACAGCGCATGCTAAAGAATTAATGGTCTCATCAACGATCCAGATACATACTTCGATATTCATCTGATTCGTTCGGATCATAAATCGTGGCGATGTAATGATCGAATAAATCGCATCATATGATAATCATGCAAATCCGCTGACTAAAGTCTTTTCTCAGCAGTTTGAGCCAACTGTACATAGTTTGGGTGTTAAACACTTGAGTGACTAGCTATAGGCCAAGTGGGAGATTGTTGGACAATTATGACCCATAGCGTCAATATTTGTACAGATCATGGTTTGTTGTATAAATTAACTATGTGACAAAGGAGATTGCTCTCTTATCATTTGTGATTAGATCACCATGATGTATAAATGATAGGAGGTCTCTGTGATTTGTTCCTGGATTGAGAATGATATGAGACAGTATCAGTCCACGAAGGATAAATCATTAAATATCTATAGTCAGAGTATTATCGAGATTGGACATCGATAAATACGTAAAAGACTAGTATTACACTTGTGCGCGTTGTGAGGGCACAAACGGCATAGTTCTCATATATTTGGGTATAGGATACTGATGTAAGTATAATAGGAGGTTGTGTTTTAACGATGGTACGGGAAACAGCTTCGCTCTGGATAGACCCCCTCGGAATTACATTGGTACTATGACTATGTGTCTATGGAAGTCCGAAATCAGGGTAGGTGTATTGGTCTTAACTTGAGACTGGCACCGCTAATACTTGCGACAATCAATATACTTTCGTTTTGGTCATCCAGGACTTTAACCGGTTTCTGTGTACGCCTCTTCTTGGTATATCGAGAATCGTAGTGTGTTGGGTGTGATGTCAAGATGGAAGTATCACTCCAGTCATATGGAGATGATGATCGCGTAGGGATACATAACTGGTTCTCTAAAAAGGTTGCAACCGTCGGGATAATATGACATGGTCATGATTATCCAATAATAAAGAGACTAGTTGCTCGTCATCCGATATATGCTTCGTACGGGGCAGACACTGTACCAGCCCTAAGCCTAGCATGTGATAATCCGATACTGGATCGAAAGACTCAATACTACGTATACTACGCCTGATATAGATCTTATATTCCTGTAAGGATATTTCTGGAGAATTGGGGAGGCATGGCGCTTTGCTAGAAGCCAACCTTGTCTTGTAAATCGGTACAAAAGTAGTACTAGGTACTTACGTGTTTGGATAGTCCGACGACCCGATTTACTGCCAACATATCTGGGGATCTCATGGGTCGCTTCCCGAAGATTCACCGATGACGTATGACTCGCACTTTTATTAATCTGGGATTAATTAGATAAGAGAGAAAATTAATCTGGGATTAATTACGGAGATATTTTATCTGGGATAAAATATCCATTGAAGAGAGATAACGATTAATTTGGAATTAATCGATAAATAATATAGTTGATATATTAAACAAAATTGGATTTCGACTCGGAATTAAAATTAGATTTTAATTCTGGCGAACGAGTTAATTTAGAATTAATTCGTTAGCGACGTGAATAGTGATTTCGCTAGGCATAATCATTTAATTGCATCGCAAAGGAAAATTCGTTAATTTGGAATTAGCGAACCCGAGCCCGGGATTGTTTGCGAGCGCATTCGCAATTTGAATTCGAGTGCGGCACGCAAGTCAAATCAAGCGTCAAATCACTAGTCGCATCAAGCGTCAAATCACATGTCACTTTGAGTGATGTGACAATTTGTCACTTGATTTATGTAAATAGTGATAGATGTTGATGGAGGTGGTTGTGTGCATTAATTGCCAAGTTTTGGCTCCAAATCTTGTTGACTTTTGAAAGCCATATACAACTTTTGGTCTTGATTTTTGGTATAAGGTTTTGGAAACCAAAAACACACACAACTCTCTCCTCATTCTCTCTTCTCACACGCCCAAGGGGCTGCCTTTTTCTCTTGTGGTTTGCTCACTGCCGTGAGGTAGGGGAAGCCAAAGTGTGGTGTTTTTGTGGCAAAAACATCAAGAGCTAGCACTCCGAGAGACATGCGAAGGTGATAGGGAAGTCCACCCATGAGCTTGGAATCATCTCACAAAGCTTGGAGCTTTCATGGAGGAAGATTGAAGCCGATTCTTGGAGGACTGTCACAACCCACTGCCGAGCTTGGAGGAAGGCAGAAAATCGATTTTTGTTCATCGCCGTGTTGCTCAACCGCTCGATGTGAGTATTCTGCAACTCCCTCGTTGTATTCGTACTTATGTTTTATGCTTTGTATTCGATCCTCGTGGCCGTAGAACTCCAACATAAGGCACGGTAAATAAATTAATAATGATATGCGGATGGATATCTCTCAAATTATTCCTAGAACAAATCACTCACTTTCCTCTCTCCCGCTAGCACAAATTTTACTTCTACCCAATTACATAACAATTCTAAAGAAACCTCATTTACATTGAGGGGAATAGGTGAGAAGAGAAATACAAAGAATCAAGAGGTAATAGGCTGGACACGCAGGTCCAATTTAGTAAATTTTAAATTTATTACAACAATTTCCAAAATTGCCCTCACCCATCTAATATCCATCTGATATACATTATTCATACATCACATCCATGTATTCACACAAAGCATGTTATCAATCAATCTAATCCAATTAATTAATTTTTTATTAACGACATCCAATGTTCAAACAACGATTTGATTTACGCGAGTCCAACTCGTTTTAAGAATAAGTACTCAAAGTGCGTATTCTTGAATTATATCGAACTACAATATCAAATCCAATTTAATTCGTATTCAATACTAATTCTTTATTTAATTCCAAATTAAATAATTACACTTTATTAATGAGCCTTTGCGACTTAGCTTATAAATCTAATCTTAATGGGTTTCAAAGCCCAATTAACATCCAATGTCAATTTAATTAAAGTCCAATGGGCTTTCAATTAATTTATAAGGCATGGGCTTTGGCAACCAAAGCCCAATAAGGAATCACCCTTTGCCACAAAATTAATTTTGGCCCATTAGGCCCAATTAAATATATAAAGGCCCATTTATCATATTTGGACTTTATGGAAATGGTTTTAGGCCCAATTGGATCCAACCAATTATCCTAAACCAAACTTGGCCCAACCAAGCCCATTAAGCCCAAATACAACATTATTAGCCCAATTCCAAATTAAGCCAAATTAATTAAATTCTAATATTCCAAATTTCACAATTTAATTAATTAAAGTGTATTAGCCATAATTAATTAGTTAAATTAATATTTCCAAAACACCAATTACACTAATTAATCATGCTTTAATTAACCAACTTATGTCCAACACAAATTGAAGCAAAATCAATTCCAACATGCTTCCTATAGCTCACGGTAATTAGGGACTTTTTATATCAATTTTGATTTCAACCCAATTAAATCACAAACTAATATATCCCATGCATTTTAAAAACATCCAATTGTCTAAAATTCAAAAATCACCTTGACTTTAAATGGTTCAAACTCTCGGCCAAGCCTCCAAATTTGGGGAAAATTAATCCAATTAATTTTTCTCAAATTGATCATGCACAACTCAAAGTTAACATATTATAAGCATGCTCAAACAAATAATTTGAACAAATCATGCTCAAATCACAAAATCCAAAATTAAAGTTTAAGAACCCTAAATTCAATTTCATGCTCAATTATGGCTCTAATACCATTGTTGGGTTTTCTAGGTCAAACCAAGATCAAATTTAGCATAAACTCATGTGAATACAATAAAGTAAGTTGCGGAAATACTCACTTTGATCGGCTTGGATGTTGGCGGAGAGTTCAAAACTTTTGCCTTTGAGAAGTTCCTCCAAGCTTCTCATTTGATGTATGTTGAGCTTCCAAGCTTTGTGAATGAGATTCCAAACTCATGGGAAAATTTCCCTAACACCTTTGTAAGACTCATTGGATGTGCTAGAACCTTTGATTTTAAAGCAAAATCAAGAAGCAAATGAGCCCTAGGCTCACGACAATTTGAGAGAAAATGAGGCCAAGTTTCGGCCATGATGAAGAAGGAAAGAGAGAGAAGTTTTGTTTTGGTAATTTTAGGTTTCTAAAACAATTACCACACATTTCAAAAGTCAAACTCAATTTAGGGTATATGCTTTTCCAAAAAGCAAAAGTAAAGTGTTGGAGGGAAAAATGCATTTAAAGCCTCCAACCACTTCCGTCACCAAATTGACACTTGATGGACAAATGATGTGACTTGAGTTATGACTTGTGATGTGACTTGTGCGCTCCACTTAAATTTAAAATCCGAGTGGGCCCGTAAACATATTCCGGGCTCGGGTTCGTTAATTCCGAATTATTGAATTTTCCGTTGTGACGTAATTAAATCAAATTTAATTAAATAATTATCCCTAGCAAAATTACTATTCACGTCTCTAGCGAATTAATTCTAAGTAAACTCGTTCACCCGAATTAAAATCCAATTTTAATTCCGTTAAGAAATCTAATTTCATTTAATATATCGAATATATTATTTAATCGATTAATTCCGAATTAATCGTTCTCTCTCTTTTTTATTTGAATTTTATCCCAGATAAATTCTCTCCGTAATTAATCCTAGATTAATTTTATCTCTCATCTAATTAATCCCAAATTAATTATGTTCGAGTCATACGTCATCGGTGAATCTTCGGGAAGCGACCCATGAGATCCCTGGATATGTTGGCAGTAAATATGGTCATCGAAATATCCGAATATGTGCGTACCTACTACCACGTTCTTACCGATTTACAACACATGGTTGGCTTCTAGCAAAGTGCCATGCCTACCCAATTCTCCAAAAATATTCTTTTAAGGAATATGTAATTTGTGTCAGGTGTAGTATACGTAGTATTGCGTATTACGATCCAGTATCGGATGTCACATGCTAGGCTTGTGGCTGGAATTATGTCTGCCCCGTACGAAGCACATATCGGATCTTTGGTAACTAATCTATATAATCGGATAAACATGACCTAGTCATATTATCCCGATGACTGCAATACATAAGAGTACTAGTTCCGTATCCTATGTGATCATCATCTCCATATGACTGAAGTGATACTTCCATCTTGACATCACACCCAATACACTACGATTCTCAATATACCCAGAAGAGGCGTACACAGAACCTGTTAAAGTCCCGGGTGACCAAAACCAAAGTATATTGATTGTCGTAAGTATTAGGGATACAAGTCTCAGGTTAAGACCAAATACACCTACCCTGATTCGGACTTCCATAGACACATAGTCATACTACCAATGGAATTCCGAGGGGTCTATCCAAAGCGAAGCTATTTCCGTACCATCGGTAAACACAACCTCCTATTACACTTGCATGAGTATCCAATACCCAAATATATGAGAACTATGCTGTTATGCTCCCACAACGCGCACAAGTGCAATACCAGTCTATTCCATATTAGCGATATCCAATCTCGATAATACTACGACTATGGATATTTTAATGATTAAACCTTAGTGGATTAATATTGTCTCATATCTTATTAAGCCGGAACTAATCATTTGGACTTTTATCATTTATATATCCTGGTAATCCAATTACAAATGATAAAAGAGAATTTTCCTTTGTCACATAGTTAATTTGTACAACAACACCATGTTCTGTACAAATAGTGATGCTATGGGTCATAATTGTCCAATAGAGAGAATTAAGAGCGTTAAGAGATTATGATATACCTCATGTTAGTGAGATACAATCTGATTTTATGAGGCCTGTTGACAAAGCCAATATTTATTAATGGATGTCATAGAGAAGTAATGCAATGTATACTCAAGCTTGTCAGAGCAAAATGATGAGATGTGAGATATATGGACACAACCACCCTAGTGGTCATTGCACGTTCAACTACAATCTAGGGTGGAAAAACCATGAGCATTCTATATGGCCCAATAATAAATGTCCCGCATATTCCACTGAACTATTATATCATTTTACTCACAACAGGCTCAAGAATTCCCTCACGAATTACAACCATCTATGGAGGAATGGATTGTTGCCATGCTCAAGAAGCGGGGTGCTAAATTTGATGCCTTCTTTTAGAGTCAGACATTATCTGTACAAAGACTGTAGCCCAAATAAGACAACTAGCCAACAACCAAAACTAGAGGCCATAATGAGCTTTCCCAAGTAACACAGAAGACAACCCAATGAGAGAATGGACAAAATTCGGCAATTCCATCTCAGTCTTCCACTTGGAAGCACTAGTAGACGAGCCACACCAACAAAGCAAGAATGAGGCGTTAGAATATACATATTAAATGATGGCATTCATGATACATTCAATATGAACTCTCAAACTGAATTTATATAACAATGGAGTATATATTCTTGTAATAAAATGACGAGAAATATCTCACATAGGGCAAAATTTCTACAGTGTTCATGAAATTTAATATTCATCCCACGAAAACTTGCATTCTTAACCTTATTCTGTTCGAAATGTGAGAACATTATGGACATGAAAGAGAACATTCTGAACATGAAAGTAGTAAAACTTGCCAAAGCTTTCTGATGGTATAAAGATCATCAAGATTGGATGTCGGTAGTTCAAGTTAGGGCTAAACCACTAAAGTATACATGTGACTCAGTTAAGTAGACAAAAAAGTGAAGAAATTGTCAAAATTTATCCCGAACTTCTGGACAGGATTTCTAAGGTTTCCAACCTACTAACATATGATTATATACATAACGATTTATCATGCATGATAAATTTATTGTACCAGATGATCGCGATTTTCACACGTTACGTTAGCGCACCTATCGCTCAAGTAATATACTAACTATTGAGTCATATGTCGAACCTGTTGGGTTCCTAGAACATGCCAAGGATCTTCTAAGTAGAAATTGGTGTGAATACTCAAAGAATGTGCGGAAGACTTACATTGATTCAGTTGGATGGATGTATGAAGTTTCAAAAACTTTTGCTTCTCCTAGTGTTCCAAACTCTTGGGATTGGTTTCCCTAACACCTTGAATGACTCCTTAAAGTGATAGCTCACTTGAAATTTTGAAACAAAACTTCAATGGAGGGAGTGGAGGCTCAAGACTTTTACTTAAAGAGAGATGAGAGAGTTTTTCAATTTTGTGTATTTGATTTTCTAGAAACCTAATACCATTTACCAAATCAAATTTGGTATATGTCATTCCAAAAAATGAATAAAATATTACAAAGTGTGTTGAGCATTTGTTGAGTGAAAAACAAGCAATGCAAGATTACACTAAATTATCAACTACTTCTAACACTAGTCAAATTAGTGATGTAAGTCAAGTGGGTCCCACCACTTGTAAATTCTGAATTTAAGTCGAACAATCTCAACGCGCAAGTTCGCTCGGGCTCGGGCTCGGGTTCATTTAATTCTGAATTAACGAATTTGTCGTTGTGACATAATTAAATATTAAAGTCGCTTATGAATTAATTCTAAATTAATTCGTTTGCCCGAATTAAAATCCAATTTTAATTCCGCTTTGAAATCTAATTTCAATTAATACATCAAATATATTATTTAATCGATTAATTCCAAATTAATCGTTCTCTCTATTCTATTCGAATTTTATCCAAGATAAATTATTGCCGTAATTAATCCTAGATTAATTTTCTCTCTCTCATAATTAATCCCAAATTAATTATGTTCGAGTCAAACGTCATCGGTGAATCTTTGGGAAGCGACCCAGGAGATTCCTGGATATGTTGGCAGTAAATCCGGTCATCAGACTATCCGAACACGTGCGTACCCGGTACCACATTCTTACTGATTTACAAGATATGGTTGGCTTCTAGCAAAGCATCGTGCCTACCCAATTCTCCGGAAATATTCTTTTAAGGAATACATAATCTATACCAGGCGTAGTATACTAAGTATTACGTATTTCAATCCAGTATCAGATGTCGTATGCTAGGTCTGGGGCTGGAATTGTGTCTTCCCCGTACGAAGCATATATCGGATCACTAGCAACTAGTCTCTTTAATCGGATAATCATGACCATGTCATATTATCCCGATAGTTGTAACATATTAGAGTATCAGTTCTATATCCCTACGTGATCATCATCTCCACATGACTGATGTGACAATTCCTTCTTGACATCACACCCAATACACTACGATTCTCAATAAACCCATAAGAGGCGTATATAGAACCTGTTAAAGCCCCGGACGACCAAAACCAAAACGTATTGATTGTCGTACGTATTAGCGAAGCAAGTCTCAAGTTAAGAAAAAATACACCTACCCTGATTCGGATTCCCATAGACACATAGTAATACTACCAATGAGATTCTGAGGGGTCTATCCAGAGCAAAGCTGTTTCCATACCATCGGCAAACAGAACCTCCTATTACACTTGTATGAGTATCCAATACCCAAATATATGAGAACTATGTCGTTATGATTCCATAACGCGCACACGTGTAATACTAGCCTATTCCACATTATCGATGTCCAGTCTCGATAATTCTACGAATAGGGATATTTAATGATTAAACCTTTCGTGGATTGATACTGTATCATTTCTTATTAATCCGGACCTAATCATAAGGACTTTTATCATTTATATATATTCAAGTAATCTAATTACAAAATGATAAAATAGTAATTTCCTTTGTCAGATAGTTAATTTGTACAAAAACCACAATGTCTTTTACAAATAGTGATGCTGTGGGTCACAATTGTCCAACAGAACCCGCATGGATTTATTATCCACTCTACTAATTATTAAGGCTACCTGCCTACAATTATCTAAACGAGATTTAATTGAGATTTTTATAAAACTTAAATTAAAACTAAGAAGAGAAAATTAAAGATGATAAGTTGCAACCAATGAGAGAAAAAATATCCTGGGTTGTGAATCCACTCATTACTATATGAAAGATGAATTGATTTTCCAATACTTGTGTAATAAATTAACTTAATAAACTGCAATACAACCATCTTTCGATGGTCATGTGAAAATATTCAGAATAAACCAATTAACTATATTTCTATGTCAATTAACCTAACCTGAATTCGTTAAGATCAAGTTCCAATTGTAGTTACGCACGCCCTACAAGTATATTTCTATCTTGCAGGTAAATCCCTTAGATGAGATCATACTTTATTGAACCTAAGGCCAAAGCTAAAATTCCCTTTTCAAGATCAAATAAGTTTCCCACTTCAATCTTATTAGCGATCAAATGACAAAAAACATTACACATAAAGTTCAATAAATAAGCCAATAAATCACACAAGATATAAGAAAATTCAAATAAATATAATTGGAGTACTGTGTTTCACACAGTCCTAGATTAAGGGTTTAGTTACAGCACATAGGATAAATTTCTAAAGAAATAATAAAAATTAAACAAAGCATCATGAAAGAGAAGAAAAAAATAAACTCTATTGAAGTCGGCAATCTTCTGCTTTCTTGATGTTGAACCTTGATTATGTGCTTACTTGATGTGCTTCATTTTCTCTCCAAAATCTATTTGGACGCTTCAAAACTATGATCTTTAGGGCTTGGGACAAACTATTCTTTTATCCCAGTGTCACAATGTGCGTGTCTTTTGTTGGTGTGTCGTGAAGCTCACAAGGACAAGTCGTGACACAGATAAAAAATTACATTTTGTCTTATTTTTCTACTGCAGCGCGACGCGACATACAATCCATTTTCGGGACGTGTTGCTAAGGTCTTTAACCTAGGCATAATTTCCCTCCATTTTGCTATTTCTTCGTTCATTAAGCCCCCTTCAGCCATTGCTATGGACCTACAAAATAAACATGAAATACATCAAAACACTCATAAATCTCGAGCTAACTCACAAAATGCCAGTTAGAGAGGCGGTAAATATTAACATATTCATCGCTTACCACACCCCCAAACCTAACATTTTGCTAGTCCTCGAGCAAAATTATAAAGAAAATAAACTAACTTCAATAAACCAACTAACTAACTAAGCCAATTTCGTAGGGATCACAATTGCATTTAGCATATACAATAAGCATTTAAACCCCTAAGCGGTCATAGTAGACAAGTTACAGTCTCGTGAGGGCTTATAGCGACGACACCTACAAACATCATTCATATGCATATGCAATCACACAAAAATACATAAACAAATAAAATAAATAAAAAACAGTCATAATAGTTGTACATAATAATGTCCTTATAGAATGTCCAGTAACGAAGTCATAGGAACCTTTAATGTGTGCACTACAACTAAAATCCATCTTCTTAAATAAACCATCTAAATGAGACTCAAGGTGAGTGTGTGTCAATTTCCATTCACATCTCAACTCCTAAGTAGGTCAACTTGGTTATTTCATCTCAAATTGGTAGCTGATAAGTCTAACCAACCTAGATGTCTAAAAGGAATGCTTTGTTTTCCTATATGTGCCTAGTTTGGTACGACTTTTAATGAAAGTATTTTTTTTCCAGACTCACATACCCTTTAAGGTAGAACTTCTCCTCATGGTGGTCTTAATACTCGCCCATGGGTAGCTTCACGCTTATCAGTTATAGATGGTCTTTTTTATTTTTCTTCTATTTTTCTGTTTTTTTATTAGCAGAAAAAATTACCATACCACACATTATAAATGAATGTAGACAGAGATAGATATTTAGGTAAGCAACTATTCATCATCTATCAATTCTTTCAACTAGTCACTTCATCAAATTCCTAGGCTATAACTGCTACAGACCTATTCTAAAGTGCATAAGAGTCTGACCCATATACCCTACTCAAGGCATATGATAAAAGTAAAATTAGCACTTATCATTTTCTAAAACTTCAAACTATGATAAGAAACCTCATACCCAAGACTCATTTTTGTATTTTTTTAAAGAAAACACGCCAAAAAATAAAACAAACACAACAAGAAATAAAACATGCAAGGAATACACCAGGAAAAAAAAAACATACATGAAATACACCAAGAAATAAAAAAGACAACACCTGAAAACCTAAATACTACATTGTCCCCAATGTAATTCAAAATAATGAAATAAGAATAGTAGGGAACAACACTATCGTGGTGAGGGTCATGCATCCTACTAATCACCATCTCCAGCTTCCTACATCGCTGTGGCTGCCATCGGAGGGTGTGGAAACACTGAGAATCACTCCGCGTTGATGTTGAGCTGGCCGATCATTAAATGAATCATCTGCTCCATAGACTGGTTGAACTGGTTCTGATAGGTTACATGAGCCTCCAAATGCTTCAAGCGTTGGGTGATAATATGTTGCATGTGTCCTCTCTTCCGAAGTTTCTGAATGATGTTCATTGTCATTGCTATAGTATGCTGCATAACCTACTCTCTGGGGTCCATAGGCACATTGGCCTGAGCACACATACTAGTGATGAGATTATAATAGATGAGTCATGTCTCTGCAAAATTGACAGGCCGGACAATATTAGTGGAAATGAGCTCGCCTACATAAATGGAATTACCATAGAGCAGAAAGTAAATGAGGATCATCTGATCCTTTATGACATTGGAAATGCGTGAGCCTAGCAGTTGTGTGTGTTTCAGGAAGTGTAACCAGACTCGAGCATCTGGGCGGAGGTATCTGGAACTCATCTTAACATGTTCCCCGCTACTGATACCCCATGCGACATTAGGGATATTGAGTGTTTGGGAGAGATGTTCTAGATCATGGTCCTGTATTTTCTCAGCGTAATCATCGTGCTCAATGTTCGACAGCCCGTAGAACCTATTGATAGTTGTTTGATCAAATGTAACTTGCTTACCTCATAGCAATACTTGATACCCGGCATGCTCATATGCATTGGCATATAATTCCCTCACCACAAGGATAACTGCTCGGCTGGGCTAAGTGCATAATTTAGACCAATGGCGCTGGGCTATGATCGAGTCGATCTAGGGGTATTTTCCAGCGCCACCTCAAATCTATTTTCAATTATGGGAACCTTCTGACCCATCTCATTCTCATAACATTTTTTGACCACCGCCAAATAAAATTTAGTGTTATCATACGATGGTGTAGTGGTGTCTTTACCACGCCATCTTTTGGAAGACATTTGAGGATGTTTGAGTAGGATTTTAAATAATTTTGGACAGAGTCTCTCCTATACTATGGTGTTTTATCCACTTGTACACCCTAAAATCTGGTATTCAATACTTTAATATAAACAAATAGCCTCATCTATGCCCCCAAACTCCAATTATGCTCACAATCCACATAAACAATACAATAAGAAAGAGATACGAGTGGAAACGAAATTGAACCTTACTTGCAAATGAGAGAAACCCAATATGGAAGATGTAGACGTGGGAAATGGTGAGATGAGTGTGGGATGGGCATTGGAGAAGTGGGGAAGTGGATTATGGTGATTTGGCCGAGTTTTGTGTGTGTTGGGGAGTGATTTCGTCTAGGTTGAGATGTTTTGTGAGGTAAAAAAAAAGAATGGGACCGAGTCTTTTGAGGGCTAGAATCGATTGCATGTTGCGACGCGTAAGAGTCAATGTTGCGACGCCTAGCCATAAAAATTAAGGTAGGGATATGCTTCGTGATGCAAAGATTCCTACATCGCGACGCATAATGCTCCTGATATTCTGCCTCACTTTTCTTCTTGAGCACATCAGACCTGTATCAGATGGTCTGATTTGTGCAATTTGAAGTGCTCCATTTGTGTTATTTCTTGCAAAATAATATGAAAAATTCAAAAACACAATCTGTCATGCAATAAACACAATTGAAACTAAATGTTTTTTTAAAAAATATAAAAATTTGTATAGGTTGCCTCTCTGCTAGCGCTAATTTTAATGTCTTCAATCAAACATGACTGCCCAAGTTGGTAAGCTGGGTTTACCAGTGCAAGCATTGTATTTTGACACTCGACAGGTTCTCCATAATAGTGTTTGACCCATTGGCTGATTACTTTGAATGTGCTGCTGGAGTTGTGATCTCACAGTTCAACTGCTCCGTGCGGAGACACTTGGGTGTTCACAAACATACCTGACCATCGTGACTTGAACTTTCCAGGGAAGGGTTTAAGCCTCGATTTGTAAAATGACATATGTTGCCCCAGTTCAAGTTGTCTGTGCACTATTTTCTGATCATGCCACTTCTTGGTATTTTCCTTGTACAATTTGACATTTTCATAGACATGAAGCCAAAATTCCTCCAATTTATTCAATTAGAGCAGTTGTTTCTCCCCCGCTGCTTGTAACTCAAAGTTTAATTTTTTCAAGGCCCAATATATTTTATGTTCGAGCTCCACAGAGAAATGGAATGCCTTTCCATACACTAGTCGATATGGTGACATTCCAATGAGTGTCTTATAAGCTGTCCAGTAGGCCCATAATGCATCATCTAATTTTCTGGACCAATCATTCCTTGTTGTATTGACAGTGCGCTCTAGGATTCTTTTGATTTATCAATTGGATACTTCGACTTGACCACTTGTCTGCAGATGGTATGTAGTGGCAACCTTGTGAGTAACTCCATATTTAGCGATGAGCGCATCGAAGTACTTTTTGTAAAAATACGTTCCGCCATCACTAATGATTACTCGAGAGGTTTCAAAGCAGGTAAAAATGTTCTTCTTCAGGAATTATAAAACTACCTTGAATTCATTTGATGGCAGCGCTGTTGCTTCCACCCACTTGGAAACATAGTCCACTGCAACCAAGATATAAAATTATCTGATGAGTGGTAATTATATCACTATTTCCCACTCATTTAACCTAATATTTTGTATAGATTCTTGAGTTTTGTGAATATTTTGATGTGTTTTGTGTTATTTTGTAGATAAATAAAGTTTCAGGACACTCTGGAGGTGATTTGGACCAAAACAGTGAAAATTGGATGAAAAGGGCAAAATGGTCATTTCGCGCGTCGCGACGCCAAGCCTTTGGCGTCGCGACGCCTAACATGCGCCGAACAGTGCTAACGTGCACCGGGTCTACAAGTCAGAATCTGAGAAAGTTTGACTTTGCTAACGTGTGTCGTACCATGTGTCACCATCACAGCCGATCTGGTAACGTGCGCCGTGCCACGTGTCATCATCCTACGGTACCGACTGTCGCCATCGCCACGTGTCGCCATATATCACTCCACCTGTCAGCCACATGGCCACATCATCGTCCACATCATTCGTTGACCGAGTCAACGTGCCACCTCACCGCCACGTCATCATCAGCCAATCACGAAGTGCCATGTGTCACAATTCTATGGTGTCGACAGTCAATTTGCCACATGTCGCCATGTCAGTGCCACGTCAACATCAATTATTGGCTGACTTATCCGAAATCAACATGTGGCGGATAAGAATCTGAGCTGACCAATCAGAAGCCGTCACGTGTCACAATAATTGAGTTCCAACCACCTTGCCACGTGTCACCTTATCACCTTATCCAGAATCGCCACGTGTCATCACCTCAGCATGCCACGACCAAAAAGCACTGGCGTCGCGACGCTGGAAGCCCATCCGCGCCTATAAATTCAGCTCGATTTTAGAATTCAAATCATGCCTTCCTTGAGTTTTGTAAGGACTCTAAGGATTGCATCTTGTGTGATTTAGTTTTTGTAATTTTAATTTAGCATTTTTACTTTTAGTATTTTTAATTATGCACTTTTACTTTTTGTAATAAAATTTTATTTACTTTTTACTTTATGTTTTGTAGTTAATCTACCGCTGGGGTAAAAGGTGAAACATTTAATATAATTATCTAGATAAATCTCATTTAATTATAATTTATAAATTATACTTTAACTGGATTAACTAATGGCAGACTTTATTACCGCCTATATGGTCGGTCTAAATATAAATTACTTTACCGCCTATATGGCTGGTGTAATTGGACTAAATAGATTACCTCATATATTGTTGGTTTTAATGTTTAATATTATTAATTCCTGAGAAAGCAGAACAGAAAATAATTTATATGTTATAATAAGTGAGATTCTTAGATAAGAAATATTAAATGTGAATCCTCTAACCCCATCATTTTATTTTATTCCAGGGAAGCGATGAAACACAATATTACTAGGCTTAATAATTGATTTAATTATTTATTGGGTAATTCTTTAGTTTGTTTATTGAGTCTTAAGCTTAATGCTTCTTGTTGTCTGATCACCAATAAGATTGATGTGGTAAACTTAAAATGAACTAGACATAAGGATTTTAGGTTTCAGCCTTAGATTCAATAGCCCACGATATTCCTTGAGGATAGATAACGCTTTAATAGATTTCTTTATAGGATAGACATATACCTGGATGGCGGGGGTAGCCATAATTGGAACTTAATTTTAATGAATCTAGGTAATTTTTTTGACATAGACATATGTTTCAATTGGGTTATACTGGGTATTTGCGTCTGACCATCGATAGAGGGTTTTGCATATTTTCGTGTTCTAGGTTAGCAATCTGATTTATTACACATAAATAAGAGAATCAATTCATCTATTTAATAATATTGTGTAGAGTCATGACCCTAGATCTTTGAGTCTTTTCTTTTATTTTCCTTAGTATTTTCTTTTGAGTCTGTTTTTATTTTAATTAGCAAATCCACCTTCAACCAACAAAAGCAATCATCCTCTACTCCCTATAATTAGATACTTGTAAATAAATAGTATCAATAATTAATAACAACAGTAGGAATTAAGTCCTCGTGGGATCGATATTTTTATACTACTTGAACGATACATGCGATTGCGTTATACGTGTGTATAAGCACCGGTCAAGTTTTTGGCGCCGTTGCCGGGGACTTTTTTTCTTGAGTTATTAATTTTGAAGCTATCTAATTTACTTGTATCTAATTTTCTTTATTTTTATCTGTATTTTTTATTTCTTTCTTTTGTTTTCAGGTGGTTGAAAAATGGAACATTATTGGGAGATTGAGAGATCACGAGCTTTACTGGAAGATACACCCCAAATCTGGGAGCAACAGTTCGGTTTTCTGAGGCCTGTTGTTTAGCCCAACAACTATCACTGGATGTCAGAATCAAGCAATTCTACATTTGCTCAACAGAAAAAAAATTGGGAGCTGTGTAATATGTTATGGTAACCACCCGAGCGATCAATGTATATACTTTTCAGAGTGTTAGAATTATCAGAATCATTCAAGGTACGAAGAACCATCATACTTTCCATCTTATCCACCATCTACCTACGATCTTCATCAACAATCAGAACCATCAGAAGAAGATCAGATGATTGACATGCTCAAATATTGGTTCAAGAAACGAGATGAAGAGTTGGATACGATGCTTGAAACATACTAGAATCAACTCGAAAGTATTAAGAGACAATCAGAATTCATTCAGAGATTGACAGATCAGACGAGACAATTAACAGAAAATCAGAGCTACATACCTTATGGACCATTTTCAGATGACATTGATGAAGCCTTCAAGTACCAAGCATTTCATGATTACACTTTAGCAGAAGAGGAGGATGAGCAGTATCAGGAACCAGAGGTATCAGTTCAGAAATCCGAACCGACAAAATCTCGATTTGATTTTTATTATTCTGACTCTGACGAAGATGAAGCTGAGTTGTTTGTACCAACTGCACCAATAAAAATTGAGGATGGAACTATGTATCCTCAAAATGAAGATCTTGGAGCGTCCATTGCATTGATGTTTGAAGAAGATCTGCCTGAACCATTCATTTCAGTCATATCAGAGGATGAAGACCTAAAATCAGACATATCTTTACATCCTCAGGTTGACACTTATGGAGCATGTTTTTCACAGATGACAGATAAAGAACTGAACGCAGAAATCCTAAAATACATCTTTGAAGAAAATGTGGAGTAGGAAACAGAGCAAATGGAGGAGCAATTGTCAGACCAAATTGAAGATCCAGAGCATTCAGGTGAAACATCACTGTTTTGGGGAGAACAAATCAAATATATCACCCAGAAGCTTGACAGAATGGAAATTCCATTCCAAGTCAAGCACCATACGAGACCTCCTGATTTTATTTCTTTCTTTTCAGGAACCACTGCAGCAACAAAGGTTAAAAAGGTGGCACAAGCACTAAATGGGACAATATATTTTTTGCCCCTTTACAGTTGGAAGAGACCCTTCAAAAGCAACGCTCATGGGATTGTCTTTAATCGGACATCCAAAACGACATTGAAACCTCCTTAACATATGGATTTCAATCACGTCTGGCTGAAGATGAAAAATTTAGCGCTAGCAGGGAGGTAACCCATGCACTTTGTTGTAATTTATATTTTTATATTTTGTGTATACATGTTGTAGAGTTTTTAATTTTGTGTGTTATTTTTGTAGGGAAAAGCACAAACAGAGCATTTTAAGACAGAATGAATGGTGTTTGGCAATCACAAAGATGAGAGCCAATTCATTAGCGATGGTTGAGTAAGGAATGAAATCTTGAGACGCATCCTAATGGATTTATATACCAAACGAGTGGCGTATTGCGTACACAATTATGTTACCTTAATTATTGCTTGGATTCGCTTTTCTGTTGTAATTATCTTTATTTTCGTAGACAGGATCCAGAATTTTTGACCTTTCATGATTTCTTTTGTTGTTTAGCTAACAAACGTCATACGGAAGATACTAGTGCTATTATTACTCACCCTTTTCAGGTGTTATAAATTCAACTCATCATTGCACTTTTGAAGACATCCAGAGTAAAACATGGAGTTTCTTCAAGAAGACGAGTTGAAAACATCTGTGTGTTTTGCGGTACTAGTGTTGGTGTTAAGCCACAATACATAGAAGCAGCACAGGAATTGAGTCGAGTCTTAGCTGCAAGGAATATGCACTTAGTATATGGTGGAGGCAATCTTGGACTAATGAGGATCGTTTCAAAAGCCGTACAGGAAGGAGGCAGTCACGTTTTGGGAATCATCCCAAAACCCTTGGCGGAGACAAATCTTATTGGACCATCAAACGGAGAGGAATTTACTGTGCCAGGTATGTCCGAGCGACTAGTGGAAATGATTAATCGTTCTGATGCTTTTATTACTTTGCCATGTGGCTTGGGAACATTGGAGGAAATTTTTATAGTGCTATCTTTGGCGAACCTGAACATACATAAGAAACCGCTTGGACTGTACAACATTGATGGATTTTATGATTTTCTTTGTGTGTTTCTTGATGATTCCCGGAGAAATGGGTTTGTGTCAAAACCTTTAAAAGAACTGCTCTTTACTGCCAGAACTGCTCCGGATCTAATTGACCAACTCTTAGCCTATGAACCACAAGTTGACCCTATCATTTCAAAGATAAATTGGTCTGAGGACGATCGTGGTAAGAGGAGTCGGATTAATCTGGATCTTAACCTTTAATTTCCTGTAAACTTTCAGCTAACCAGGTACTATCTTCCAAACTCTTCTTCTACTGTTTAAGACATTGGGGACAATGTCTCATTTAGGTTTTGGGGAGGGAATTAGTTGATCAGTACCTTGTTTTTTTTAGTTTGTGTATTGTTTTTATTTTTTAGTCCAAAATTTTTTGAAAAATACAAAATAAATGAAAAATTTTCAAAAATGACAAAAATATTTTGTGTTTTTGTATTTTTATTTTGACTTAAAAGGTGAAATTGGTAAGAGATAGCTGAGTAAGGAGTTTTCACTCCTGAGACGTTTCTTAAACCATTTTGAAGCAAGTTAGTTTTTGTTTATTTCATTTTGAATTATTTAATTTGTAAATTCTCCATAAAACTGACTAAAATGAATCTTCATATGCTCAGTTGACAGGTATTATCAACATACATGGAAACATACAGACATGAGCTATAATTGAAAAGTTTGTAATATTCAGTGCTCTAGTTTAATTGGAGGAAGCATCTCAAAAAGCAAAAAAAAAATAAAAATCGGAGATCCGAGTTATTAAGTCTGTAAGGGTGTTTTCACACCTAGTGCCCTAAAGCCAACTGGTTTGGGAGTCACTGGCCCAAAGCTCGCTACATGGATCAAGGATGTTGCAATTATAATTTATATATATATATCTGAAGTTTGAGTAATTAAGTCCGTATGGGTGTCTTAACACCTGGTGCCCTAAATCCAACTGGTTTGGGAGCCACCGACCCAACACTCGCTACATAGACGGAAGATATTGTATATAAATAAAAAAAATCAAAAATCAGAAAAATGAGAAAAATTATTCCATTGCTACAAAAATGTGTGAAATCTGATAGAACTTTAGAACAAAAATATTACTCTCTTATCAACTATACTTGTGACTGTTGTGGGCAAAAATGAGTTGATTAATATTTTATTGGCTGTGTATATGAAGAATGGTAAATATAATCGGAGAATTTACTTATTCGGTAATTTAGAAAGAAAGAAAACAACTAGTAACTTGGAGTAGAAGTTCACCTGATTAGTCACTAACTTCTTTATTCTCTTTTCGCTTGTCTTTTTGTTTTTGTGTGCATTAGTTTTACTTCATTTTTACTTTTGTAAAATGTTTGTGGGTATCATTGCTGTAAACCCTCACGAGACTACAACTCGTCCACTAGGGACACCTAGAGGTTTAAAGGCTTGTTGCTTATGCTAAATGCAACTGTGATCCCTACGAAAGTGGCTTAGTTAAATTTTATTTTAAAGATGTTTATGATATTTTATTCAATGTTTTGCTCAAGGACTAACAAAATATTAGGTTTGGGGGTGTGATGAGTGGTAATTAAATCACTATTTCTCACTCATTTAACCTAATATTTTGTATATTTTCTTGAGTTTTGTGAATATAATGATGTGTTTTGTGTTATTTTGTAGATAAATCAAGTTTCAGGACACTCTGGAGGTGATTTGGACCAAAACAGTGAAAATTAGACGAAAATGGCAAAATGGTCATTTCAGGCGTCGCGACGCGCAAGCCTTTGGCATCGCGACGCCTAACATACGCCAAACAGTGCTAACGTGCGCCGGGTCCACAAGTCAGAATCTGAGAAAGTTTGACTTTGCTAACGTGCGTCGTGTCACATGTCACCATCACAGCCGATCTGCTAACGTGCGCCATGCCACGTGTCATCATCCTACGGTGCCGACAGTCGCCATCACCACGTGTAGCGATGTGTCACTCCACCTGTCAGCCACGTCATCGTCCACATCATCAGTTGACCAAGTCAACGTGCCACCTCACCACCACGTCATCATCAGCCAATCACGAAGTGCCACGTGTCACAATTCTATAGTGCCGACAGTCAATTTGCCACATGTCGCCATGTCAGTGCCACGTCAGCATCAATTATTGGCTGACTTATCCAAAATCGACACGTGGCGGATAAGAATCTGAGCCGACCAATCAGAAGCCGCCACGTGTCACAATAATTGAGCTCCAACCATCTTGCCACGTGTCACATTATCACCTTATCCAGAATCACCACGTGTCATCACCTCAGCATGCCACGACCAAAAAGCACTGGCGTCGCGATGCTGGAAGCCCATCCGCGCCTATAAATTCAGCTCGATTTCAGAATTCAAATCATGTCTTCCTTGAGTTTTGTGAGGACTCTAAGGATTGCATCTTGTGTGATTAGTTTTTGTAATTTTAATTTAGCATTTTTACTTTTAGAATTTTTAATTATGCACTTTTACTTTTTGTAATAAAATTTTATTTACTTTTTACTTTATGTTTTGTAGTTAATTTACCGCTGGGGTAAAAGGTGAAACATTTAATATAATTATCTAGATAAATCTCACTTAATTATAATTTATAAATTATACTTTAACCGGATTAGTTAATGACAGACTTTATTACCACCTATATGGTCGGTCTAAATATAAATTACTTTACCGTCTATATGGCTGGTCTTTATGTGACAGATAATTACCGCATATATGGCTGGTGTAATTGGACAAAATGGATTACCGCCTATATGGCTGGTTTTAAATGTTTAATATTATTAATTCTTGAGAAAGGAAAACAGAAAATAATTTATATATTATAATAAGTGAGATTCTTAGATAAGAAATATTAAATGTGAATCCTCTAACCCCAACATTTTATTTTATTCTAGGGAAGTGATGAAACACAATATTACTAGGCTTAATAATTGATTTAATTATTTATTGGGTAATTCTTTAGTTTGTTTATTGAGTCTTAAGCTTAATGCTTCTTGTTGTCTGATCACCAATAAGATTGATGTGGTAAACTTAAAATGAACAAGACATAGGAATTTTAGGTTTCAGCCTTAGATTCAATAGCCCACGATCTTCCTTGAGGATAGATAACCCTTTAATAGATTTCCTTACAGGATAGACATATACCTGTCGAGCGGGGGTAGCCATAATTGGAACTTAATCTTATGAATCCAGGTAATTTGGTTGACATAGACATATGGTTCAATTGGGTTATACTAGATATTTGCGTCTGACCATCGACAGAGGCTTTTGCATATTTTTGTGTTCCAGGTTAGCAATCTGATTTATTACACATAAATAAGAGAATCAATTCATCTTTTTAATAATATTGTGTGGAGTCACGACCCTAGATCTTTGAGTCTTTTCTTTTATTTTCCTTAGTATTTTCTTTTGAGTCTGTTTTTATTTTAATTAGCAAATCCACATTCAACCAATAAAAGCAATCATTCTCTTCTCCATATAATTAGATACTTGTAAATAAATAGTATCAATATTTAATAACAACAGTAGGAATTAAGTCCTCGTGGGATCGATATGTTTATACTACTTGAACGATATGTGCGCTTGCGTTATACATGTCTATAAGCACCGGTCATTACCATATGATGGAATAAATGGCCCCATAAAGTCGATCGCCCACACATCGAATAGTTCGACCTCTAGGATTCTCTAGAGTGCTTTTTCATTTATTTTGGAGATATTTTCAGTCCTTTGGCACCTGTCATTTTGAAGAACAAACCTTTAAACATCTTTAAACAAAGTAGGCCAAAACAAACCTGATTGCAGCACTTTGGTGGCAGTCTTGTCTCCGTTTACGTGGCCTCCATAGGGAGAAGCATGGCAATGCTGAAGGACACTTTCTATCTCTTCTTAGTGTACACATTTCCGCAACAACTGATCGATATATCTCTTGAACAAATATTGCTCATCCCAGATGTAATGATTTACTTCATTGAAGAACTTCTTCCTTTGCTGATGTGTCCATTCAAGTGGCCATTTTCCAGAAATAATATAATTCATGTAGTCAGCGTACCATGGGACTTCCTTGTGCATGGTGGCGAATAACTGCTCAACTGGGAATGTGTTATTTATTGTCAGCTCATTACCAATCAGAGCCCCATTTTCAAGTCGCGACAAGTGATCCGCTATTTGATTTTCTGTCTCTATTCTATCTCGGATCTCCAAGTCAAATTCTTGCACTAGTAGCACCCAACAAATCAATTTTGGCTTGGCATCATTGTTTTTTATTAGGTACTTGATGGACAAATGATCTGTGTAGACTATCACCTTTGGGCCTGTTAAGTAGAAGAGGAACTTGTCGAAGGCAAACACGACTGCCAACAGTTCTTTTTCAGTTGTTGTGTAATTGAGCTTTGCCTTGTTCAATGGTTTTGCTAGCATAGTAAATGATATGGAAGATCTTTTCCTTACATTGCCCTAAGACTGCATCTATTGTAAAATCACTTGCATCGCACATGACTTCAAAAAGAGTGTCCAATCTGGCACTACTATGATCGAAGCGAAGACTAACTTCTGTTTAAAAATTTCATAGGCCAGGTGGTATTCCTTGGTGAAGTGAAAGAACATATGTTTCTCTAGTAGGTTGCACAGTGGCTTGGAAATCTTTGAAAAATCCTTAATGAATCTTCTGTAAAACCCCACGTGCCAAAGAAAACTTTGAATCCCCTTGACAGATGATGGTGGTGGCAGTTTCTCTATTATCTCAATCTTCGCTCTATCTACCTCAATACCCTTCTGTGAGATCCGATGTCCCAATATAATGCCCCCATGCACCATGAAATGGCATTTCTCATAATTTAGCACCAGATTAGTCTCTTCACATCTTTTCAGTATGCTTCATAAATTCTGCAGATAGTGGTCGAAAGAATCCCCGAACACTAAGAAGTCATCCATAAAGTCTTACATGTTTTCTTCTATCATGTCTAAAAAGATAGCCATCATGCACTGCTGAAAGGTTTCATGGGCATTACAGAGTCTAAATGACATCTTGCAGAACACGAAGGTACCATAAGGGAACATGAATATGATTTTCTCTTGTTCTTCTAGAGTGATGGATATCTAATTGTACCTTGAATACCCGTCTAATAACTAGTAGTACTCATGTCTCGCTCTAGTCTTTCTAGCATCTGATCAATGAATGAAAACGGGAAATGATATTTCCACGTGGCCTTATTCAGCTTTCTATAGTCTGTACAAACTCTCCAACTAGTCTCTGTTCTTGTCAGAATCAACTCGTTCTTCTTATTAGTGACAACTGGCATTACTAATTTCTTAGGCACACACTGCATCGAACTTACCTAAACTGTAAGAGATGGGGTAGATGATGCCTGCATCCAGCTACTTTATGATTTCTTTCTTCACCATTTTTTTCATAATTGGGTTTAATCTCCACTGATGTTCTACTATTGCAGTGTTTTCATCATTCATAAGTAGAAGCAGCTCCTTATACCTTTCACAAGCCTTGTTGAGGAATTTAGAGTCATTATGTACAAAGGATGTGATGTCGTTTCTCAATTTCATTGTTCTGGCTACGGGAAAGTATTTTGCAAAGAACTTGGTAGTGAGGTCTTCCCAAGTTATTATGGATCCTGCAAGTAGTGATTGGAGCCAGCCTTTAGCTCTATCTCTTAAGGAGTATGGAAAAATATGAAGCTGTATTGCTTCATCTGCCCCTCAGATGTAATTGAATGTGCCACATACTTCCAAGAAGTTATTGATGAGGGCATTAGGGTCTTCAGTTAATCCTCCCTCAAACTGCACCAATTGTTGTATCATCTGAATGTATGTCTTGATGTCACTAATGTTTACCAAAAATAATGACATGACGATGCAGGATATGAAGCTGTCAACCACCAGAATTATCCTATCCCGAATGGGAATCGGTGGTGCTACTTCCAAAGGTTCAGGTTCCTGATTGTTTATGATGGGATATGCTTCTTGGTCTTCTCGTTTGTCATTTTTTAACCAACGGAGAGTTCAATCGATTTATGGGTCAAGCGAAAAGAGTCCACAGCTTCAACTTCTTCTCATCTAACTGCTCAAGAACCTGAAACAGAATTAAATAAAAAGAAAAATTCTTAGACAACAAGTAAAATACTTAGTCCTAAAATTAATAATGAAAGACAAAATAAGTCATCTGTAACGGTGCCAAAAACTAGATAGTGATTTTCACACGTTACGCAAGTGTATGAATCGTTCAAGTAAAATAGTGACTAATGAGTCAGATGTCGAACCCACATGGACTTATTATCCACTGTACTAATTATTAAGACTATCTACCTACGGTTAGCTAAATTGAGATTTTATTGGGAAACTTATCATCTTTAATTTCCATTTTCAACCAATGAGAGAAAAAATATCCAGGGTTGTGAATCCACTCATTACTATGTGAAAGATGAATTGATTTTCCTATACTTGTGTAATAAAATAACTTATTAACTTGGAACACGAAATTATCCACAAGTCTCTTTCGATGGTCATGTGAAAATATTCAGAATAAATCAATTAATTATATTTCTATGTTAATTAACCTAACATGAATTCACTAAGATAAAGTTCCAATTGTGGTTACACATGCCTTACAGGTATATTTCTATCCTACAAGGAAATCCATTATATGAGATCGTGCATTATTGAATCTAAAGCCAAACCTAAAATTTCTTTTTCAAGTTCAAATAAGGTTCTCACTTCAATCTTATTGGTGATCAAGTAATAAGAAGCATTAAGCATAAAGTTCAACAAATCACACAAGATATAAAAAAAATCAATTATATAAAATTAGAATCACAACCCTAGATTGAGGGTTTAGTTACAGTATATGGGAGAGAGTTCTATACAAATAATCAAAATTAAACAAAGCATCATGAAAGAGAAGAAAATAATAAACTCTGTTGAAATTGGCAGTCTTCTATTCTTTTATAGGGAGCTCTAGAGACCTTCCTATTTAAATTTCTGTAAGCTCTTTTGAAATCTGGAAACCGTGTGCACGTCGCGTCGCGCGTAGCCAGCATCGCAACCCGCATGTCTGATATTGGGGCGTCGCTACGTTCATAATACTACAAGAAAGTGTGAAATTACCGACCTAATAATTGGTCGGTAATCTCAAAAAATCGATCAATAATTATGATTACTAACTGAATTTTTTAGTCGGTATTTTCATAGTCGGTAGTAAATTACTGATCGAAATAAGTTCAATAAGTAAAATTACTAACCGAATTACCTATCGAAACATAATTCGATTGGTAATTTCTTAAAAAAATAAATAAAAGTTAGATTTTACCGATCGAATATAATTAGATCACTTTATTTAAAAAAAAAATCATGGAACCCACCATGGGTCCCACCCCGACCAACCATGGGTGATACCCACACCTGAGCCTTAGTACCACCCAAAGACGGCCCTAAACTAAACCCACACAGTCCATATTTAATTCTACAAATTCATGCAATTAGTGTGACTTGAACCTTTGACCTTAAGATTGAATGTGTAGAATAATTACCACTAGGGTTTGTCATGTTTCTTGTTATATATAGGGCTTGACACACACACACACACACACACACACACATATAATATATATATATATGTATATATGTGTGTGTGCGCACGCTCACACGTGTTTGTGTGTGTGAGTAGTAATAACACACCGCCAGAGGCAGGATGTTACCGACATGAGATAGAATTGACCCATCTCCATAAGCCTCTAAATTAACGAAAATCCGGCATGATGTATCCTAAAATCAGACAACCTGGATCTCAGTCCAACATCAAAATGAACTCGAAATAAACATCATATATTATAACGGAACTCAGGTCCACACCAACACATCAAAATCATCACATAAGGGCTTCGTGCGAAATCGTAATAGAGCTTTTCCAGAGTTTTGTAATTTGTGGGCATAAACTCAGACAAATGAGCTACTTTCAGCTCTTTTTTTCCATATCACCTATTGACACTCAAGGGCTATGCCCATAACATCAAAAAAATCAATCATTTATTTAATATTTACAAATAGCGTGCTCAACACGACAAATAAAATATTAATCCCAAATTCTACACTTCTAAAGCTTATCTCAGGACACTTGAGATGGTGATTTCCGTTTGGGAGAGATCCGTGTCTCGAGCATGATTTCCAAACCAACCTGCAAAACTAGCAAACTAGTTTAGTGTGAATTTTAAAAACTCAGTAAGTAACCATGCTACTATAAACAAACAAGTCAAACATATCAACATATTAACAGAATTAATAAATCGTTACAAGTTCAGATTTACCAACTTTTATTATCCATTATAATTTACCATGACAAATTTTCAAATCTACATATTCACATATGTGTCAATCTATTAGCTAAACATTCAAATCACACAAAGCATCGACCCGAACATCACAAACAAGTCGTTGTACATTGAATCCATTTCCATTATATGTGACATGGAGTCAGAATTATTATACATTATTGCGATTAAACATATTTGAAATATCATCAAATCGATGAAACAATCACACTTCTTTCAATTCAAAATATACTTCTCTTATATACATGCAAATACAATATCGTAATTCTTATACATATAAATTATGAAACTTGCACGAAGATGTATAAATGATGAAAGGTCCATATGATTAGTTCCTGGATTGAGATGATATGAGACAGTATCAATCTACGAAGGTTTAATCATTAAATATCCCTAGTCAGAGTATTATCGAGATTGGACATCGATAATGAGAAAAAGACTAGTATTACACTGTGAGCGTTGTGAGGGCATAACGACATATTTCTCATATATTTGGGTATAGGATACTCATGCAAGTGTAGTAGGATGTTGCGTTTTACCGATGGTACGGAAAACAGCTTCGCTCTGGATAGACCCCTCGAAATTCAATTGGTAGTATGACTATGTGTCTATGGAAGTCCGAATCAGGGTAGGTTTATTTGGCCTTAACCTGAGACTTGCACCGCTAATACTTGCGACAATCAATGTACTTTGGTTTTGGTCGTCCAGGGCTTTAATAGGTTCTGTGTACGCCTCTTCTGGGTATATTGAGAATCGTAGTGTATTGGGTGTGATGTCGAGATGGAAGTATCACTCCAGTCATATTGGAGATGATGATCACGTAGGATACGTAACTCGTTCTCTTATATGCTGCAGTTATCGGGATATTATGACTAGGTCATGTTTATCCGATTAAAGAGACTAGTTACCAGAGATCCGATATGTGTTTCGTACGGGGCAGACATATTTCCAGCCTCAGGCCTTGCACGTGACATCCGATACTGGATCGAGATACGTAATACTACGTATACTATGTCTGATATAGATCACATATTCCTGTAATGATATTTCTGGTGAATTGGGTAGGCATGGCGCTTTGCTAGAAGCCAACCTTGTCTTGTAAATCGGTACAAACGTAGTACTAGGTATATACGTGTTCGGATAGTCCGACGATCGGATTTACTGCCAACATATTCGGGGATCTTATGGGTCGCTTCCTGAAGATTCACCGATGACGTATGACTCGCACTTTATTAATCTGGGATTAATTAATGATGAAAGAGAAAATTAATCTGGGATTAATTGCGGAGATACTTTATCTGGGATAAAATAATAATTAAAGAGAGAGAACGATTAATTTGGAATTAATCGATAAAATAATATATTCGATATATTATACGAAATTGAATTTCGACGCGGAATTAAATTTAGAATTAATTCGGGCGAACGAGTTAATTTAGAATTAATTCGTTAGCGACGTGAATAGTAATTTTTGCTAGGCATAATTATTTAATTATGTCGCAACGGAAAATTTGTTAATTTGGAATTAGCGAACCCGAGCCCGGGAGTGTTTGCAGGCGCACTCGCATTTCGAATTCAAGTGCGGCCCACAAGTCACATCAAGTGTCAAATCACTAGTCAATCAATTGATGTGATGTCTAGTCACTTTGAGTGATATGACAACTTGTCATTGTGATTGATGGTGGTAGTTGGCAAATCTTTAATGCTTGACTTTTTGAAAGCATATTTGGTATATGTTTAATTGATTTTTGAAATCAATTAACTAATACAACAAAAACCAACTTCATCTCTCTCATTCTTCTTTCTTCTCTCACGCCCAAGGGGCTTTTCTTCTTCTTTAAATTCTGGTTTTACTGTGAAAATGAAGGAGAAGCTAAGGAATTTTTATGGCAAAAATTCCTAAGTGCTAGCACACTTCCGGAGTCTTGCGAAGGTGATAGGGAACCGCATCCGTGAGCATGGAATCACATCACAAAGCTTGGAGCTTGAGATCATCTATGGCCGAAATTTGGAGGACACAAATATTGCCCACTGCCGAGAGCCTTGGAGGAGAAAAGCTTGGATTTTTGTGTTCAACGCATCGCTCAACCGCTCAATGTAAGTATTCCGCAACTTCCTTGTTGTATTCACATGTATATTTCTTGCTTAAAACGATCCCGGTTAGACCGTAGAAACCCAACAACAGAACCAAATCCAAGGAACATTGGGAAGGAGCAGTGTCATGCCATCAATTTAAAAAGCGGTATTGAAATCAACAAAGATGTTGGAATCATAGAATCCATTGAGGAAGTTCCAAAAGAAGCAGTTCCACAGATGGGGAAAAAGAAGCAAAGGAAAAAGAACCAGAAAGAATCACTATACCTCCACATTTTCCATAGCGTCTCCAGAAAAACGAACTGGACAAGCAGTTTTCTCGATTCTTGAAGGTGTTCAAAAAGCTGCATATCAACATTCCATTTGCAGAAGCTTTGGAACAAATACCCAGCTATGTCAAATTCATGAAAGACATTCTTTCATGAAAACGGAGATTGGGAGATTACGAGACAGTAGCATTGACGGAAGAATGCAGCGTCATCATTCAAAGGAAGCTTCCCCCAAAGTTAAAAGATCCTGGCAGTTTCACCATTCCTTGCATCATATGAGAACATAACTTTGGTAGGGCTTTGTTTGATCTTGGTGCGAGTGTTAACTTGATGCCTTTTACTATTTTCATGAAATTACAGATTGGAGAAGCAATGCCTACCTCAGTCTCATTGCAACTTACTGATAGAACCCTCGCATTTCCGAGAGGAGTTGTTGAAGGTGTGCTGGTCAAAGTTGACAAATTCATTTTCCCAGCAGATTTTATTGTCCTTGATATGGAGGAAGACGAAGACGTGCTGATCATACTCGGGAGTCCATTCTTGGCTACAGGTCGAACCATTATTGATGTACAAAAATAAGAACTAACCATGAGGGTACAAGACCAAGAAGTAAAATTCAATGTTTTCAATGCCATGGAATTCCCAGATGACGAAAAGAAGGAGGAATGTTTCACACTTGATGTGATACATAGTACCATCCAGAACTCCAATGCAATCCAAAGTTCTACTGACAAACTGTCCGTGGAGCCTGAAGATAAAGCATTATGCATACTGAAGAAGCCTATTCTTTCACTACAAGCAATAGAAGAGAAACGATTCCACCAGCTCAAAGAATTAGAGGAATTTCACATATAGCCTTTTGAGAATGTTAAATTGTACAAAGAAAAGGCCAATAAAAGACATGATGAGAAGTTAGTGCGCATACCACTAGAACCAGGGAAGAGAGTACGGTTAAAAAAATCAAGGTTATCGGAATATCCGAACACGTGCGTACCCGGTACCACGTTCTTACCTATTTACAAGACATGATTGGCTTCTAGCAAAGCACCGTGCCTACCCAATTCTCCAGAAATATTCTTTAAATGAATATGTAATCTTTGTCGGGTGTAGTATACGTAGTATTGCATATTATGATCCAGTATCAGAATGTCACATGCTAGGCCTAGGGCTGGATTTGTGTCTGCCCCGTACGAAGCATATATCGGATCTCTGGTAACTAGTCTCTATAATCGGATAATCATGACCTAGTCATATTATCCCGATGACTGCAGTACATAAGAGTATCGGTTCCGTATCCTACGTGATCATCACCTCCATATGACTGAAGTGATACTTCCATCTTGACATCACACCCAATACACTACGATTCTCAGTATACCCAGAAGAGGCGTACACAGAACCCGTTAAAGCCCCGGACGACCAAAACCAAAGTATACTGATTGTCGCAAGTATTAGCGATGCAAGTCTCAGGTTAAGACCAAATACACCCACCCTAATTCGGATTCCCATAGACACATAGTCATACTACCAATGGGATTCTGATGGGTCTATCCAAAGCGAAGCTGTTTTCATACCATCGGTAAACAGAACCTCCTATTACACTTGAGTGTAATACTAGTCTATTCCGCATTATCGATGTCCAGTCTCGATAATACTACGACTAGGGATATTTAATGATTAAACCTTACGTGGATTAATATTGTCTCATATCTTATTAATCTGGTACTAATCATATAGAATTTTATCATTTATGTATCTTGGTAATCCAATTACAAATGATAAAAGAGCAATTTCCTTTGTCATATAGTTAATTTGTACAACAACACCATGTTCTGTACAAATAGTGATGTTATGGGTCATAATTGTCCAACACCAACTTCATAAATTCCTCCAATTTTCTGGATCATACTCCTTTCTGTTGGCCACAAGGAATTGTTGTTAGCCATTTCTTCAATTAGGTCACAGGCTTGATCTTCTCCTTTTGCCATTAGCGCTCCTCCAGCAGCAGCATCAATTGTGGTTCTCATCAGTCCAGAAAGTCCATTATAAACAGTTTGGACTTGAAGCCATTTTGGAATCTCATGGTGAGGAAATTTCCGGAGAAAATCCTTGTACCTTTCCCAAGCATCGAAGAGAGTTTCCGAGTCATTGTACAAAGGATGTGATGTCATTCCTCAGTTTTGCTGTTGTGGCTGGTGCAAAATACTTTGCAAGGAATTTGGTGGCTAGAGTGTTCCAAGTTGTGATGGAACCTGCTGGTAGTGAATGTAGCCAAGCTTTAACTCTATATTTCAAGGAATATGGGAAAACACGCAGTCTCATTGCTTCTTCAGCTGCTCGGTTGTAATTGAAAGTGCCACAAACTTCCAGGAAGTTGCTGATGTGGTATTAGGATCTTCAGTTGCGTTCCCTACAAACTGCACTAACTGCTGAATCATTTGAATGCATGTTTTAATGTCACACGCATTTGCTGGTAAGGGGGAGGAAGTACAATACAGGAAATGAAGTCGTCAACCACCGGAATGGTTTTGTCTCGAATGGGAATTGGTGGTGCAACTTCCAAAGGTTCAGGTTCCATGTTAACGATTGCTTCTTGGCCTTCTTGCCTTTCCCTTCTCAACTTTCTGATGGTTCTTTCAATCTCTGGGTCAAACGATTGGAGTTCAAAGCTTCTGGTTCGTCTCATGTAGTGTCCGAGAACCTGAAACACAAGAAAACAAAAACAATAAGCAAAAAGAAATTAGACACAAGTAATGTATCTAACCTCAAAACTAATAGTGAAAGATATTTAAATCCCCGGCAACGGCGCCAAAAACTTGACCGGTGCGTAATCACACGCGTATAATGCAAGCGCACGTATCGTTCAAGTAGTATAAAAAGTATCGATCCCACGAGGACTTAATACCTAAACTATTAATTTATGAAGCCAAATATTTATGAGTACTTAACAGATTGATTGTTTTGATTGGATGGTGACTTTAAAATTAAAACATGTAAATGAAAATAGCGCAAAAGTAGATTAAGGAAAATTCAATATTATTAAACTATCCAGGGTTGTGAATTCTTCCAATACATTTTTAAAGATGAAGTGGTTATTTCATGTTTATGTAATATACTGGTTTACTAACCTGGAACACGAAATTCTGCAAAAGCCTTTGTCGATGGTCAGATGCAAATACCCAATGTAACCCAATTAAACCATATGTCTATGTCAACCAAGTTAAATGAATTCATTAAGATTAAGTTCCAATTGTGGCTCCCCCCGCCCAACAAGTATATGTTTATCCTGTAAAGAAATATATTAAAGAGTTACTTAACCTCAAGGAAGATCGTGGGCTATTAAGTCTAAGGCCGAAACCGAAAATTCATTCGTCAAGTTTATTTTAAGTTTACCCAATCAATCTTATTAGTGGCCAGTTAACAAGAAGCATTAAGCTTAAGACTTAATAAGTAAACCTTTATATAACCCAAACTATAAAATAACCCATTATAAACCGGTGATATTGGATTTCATCACAACCCCAGATAACGGACTTAGCGACGACACATATTTACAACTACTAAAAGCTTAAAAATAAAAGCATAAAGTAAAGTGCTTAAAAGTAAATGCTGGAAATTAAAAAGGTAAAAGTACAATGAAAGAAAATGTTGGGGTTAAAGTATCCACTTCTATTACTACTATTTTAGATATCTTCATTAATATAATATATTAACTTGTGTGATATTACCAACCAGCCATATAGGCGGTAACCTGATTAAGTCAAATTAATAATTAATTATCAACCGACCAACCCGGCGGTATCCATTCTTAGTCAGGTTAAAACCAATATATAAATAATTACCAACCGGCCAATATAGCGATATCCTCATTAAGTCAGGTTTTAAATAGTTATTATATTATAATTAAGGGAGATTAATCTAAATAGCAATAATAAAAGCTTTATATGTTACCCCAGCATGGAGAGTTACCTCCTCATTACTGAAAAGTAAAAACTGAAAAGTAAAGAAAGGTAAATATTGTGGGTAAAAGTAAATAAAATTAATTACAGAACTGAAATTAAACAAATAAGATACAATCTTCTTAGTATTCTTAAGGAATTACAGAGAGGAAGGTATGAATCTGAAATGGAAAATTCGGCCTGAATTTATAGGCGTCACTAGGCTTCACGTGTCGCGACGCGTCGTGAATTGCGGCGTGGAATGCGGATCTTGTGACAAGTGGCAGGCGATGCCGGTAGCTGAATGATTACTTAATAATTATGTTGATATGGCGTTGACGTTGCGATGGTGATTGTCGGCAGCGTGTGATGGTGACACGTGGCATAAGATGATTGGCTGATGATGACGTAGTTGACACATGGCAAGCTTACTCGGTATGTGATTGATGTGGACGCCACATGGACGACACGTAAACGACACGTGGCGATGGCAATTTTCGGCATCATGTGATGATGACACGTGGCACATCGCATGTTAGCGGATCTTCTCTGATGTTGACATGTGACAAGCGCACGTTAGCAAGTGCGCATGTTAGCATACTTCTCAAATTTTAACACGTGTCCCGATGTATTTTAGCATGATTCGGCACACGTTAGCGGTCGCGATGTAGAAGGCTTGCGTGTCGCGATGCCCAAATTATGATTTTGCCCTTTTTATCCGTTTTTCACTGTTTTGGCCCGGAATTGTTTCTAGAGAGTCCTGAAACTTTATTTATCTAGAAAATAACACAAAAACACATCAAAATATTCACAAAACTCAAGAAAATATACAAAATATTAGGTCGAATGAGTGGGAAATAGTGATACATTTACCACTCATCACGTCCCATGCCATATATTTTGTGACTCAATAACATAAGCGAAAGTTGTAGCTTTATTATTAGCATTGTGTCGATTGACAATCATTATATTGAACTTGAAAAGGCCCTCAATGAGGTATCATTTTCCTACATAAACATCATTCTTGGTCAATAGAAACTTGTCAGAAACAAATACAAGCTTAAAACCATTCTTTCTAAGGAGAGAGCCTGAGACCAATTTCTTCCGAATATCAGGAACATGCAAAACATTATTCAATGTAAGCTCATTTTTCGGATGTCATCTTCAGAACCATTGTGCCTTGTCCAATCACTCTAGAGGTAGATGAATTTCCTATTGTCAGATGACCGCCACCATCGACCTTCTGATACGAGGAAACTATCTTGCTATCAGCATATTTATGACGAGTAGCCCTAGTGTCTACCCACCATTCTCTTGGATTCCCAACCAAGTTAGCTTCTGTTACAACTGTTGAGAGGTTCATATCTGAGATCTCATCAATTAACTGCTCATCTTCAGTGACATGGGCCTCATTTTTCTTTTTCTTGCCTTTGTCTTGAGACTTTTTATTTCTGCAGTCCTTTGCCATATGACCACTTTTTCCACAGTTGTAGCACTTCCCCTTGAACTTCTTGTTAGCTTGGGAAGAATGAACTCCACTATTCTTTCTCTTTTTGCTACCCTTTACACCCTAGACGATGTTGGCCTTAGACTCCATAGTCTTATAGCTAGCCTTCTCGGACTTCCTGTTGTCCTCTTCGATCCTCAATCGAACTCCAAGGTCTTCAATGCTCATATGCTTCTTCTTATGTTTCTGATAGCTCCTGAAGTCCTTCCATGATGGAGGCAACTTTTCAATGATTGTGGCAACTTGAAACATCTCACAGAGTTTCATCCATTCATCCAATATTTCATGAATGATCAATTGTAGTCACCCAACTGAGACATTATCGGTCTTGAATCTATCATTTTGTAGTCCAGGAACCTACCCACGATAAATTTTTTTTGCCCGACATCCTCAGTTTTGTATTCTTCCCGAGATATTCCCAGAGAATCTTCATAGAAATCATGTCTTGGTACACATTGTACAAGGTATTGTCAAGTCCTCCCAAGAGGTAGTTCTTGCACAAGAAGAATCCTAACGACCATGTCTCTTCTCGCAGTTATTTGGCTATTTTCGTTTCTCCCTTCACAGGACCCGGAGGATCTTTGAGGTACTTAACCAACTGCAGAGTTGTCAGGTAGAATAATATTTTGCTCTGCCACTGTTTAAAGTTTGTTCTACCAAATGTTTCCAATTTTTCTCCATGAGCGACCGATACTGCGATTTTTCCACTAGCCATATGTAACTGGAAAAACCAACAGCGATCAATATGTCTACAAAAGACAAATTGTACAATGATCAACGAATGATCTTGTTCAAGTGATATACTAAGTATCCACTCATTGTTATATTGGACAGTAATACCAATTAACACAAGTCCTTGAATTTACAACTAAGGTTTCTTATGATAAGTAGATAAAGTAATATTCCCAGAGGACGAGAAGGTCCAGAGTAACCACTTAAATCCCTGACCACTTAGGCTCTTATCGTCTTTTTGACAGAATATTCTTTAAACACTTTCTCAATAGAATATCTTAGACATTCAAACTTAGTATGACACTTCAGTTCACAATACAATATGTGTAGAGTTATATGTGTATATGTGTATTAATCAATCAAGCTTGGATGGAATTACGTGTGTAAGATTACACTTTTAATTCTCAACTAAGTATGCAAGACATAATTAAATTTCAACTTTATCACTATTTGTATGCTTGTGATAATTGAACATCCTAATATTAACTTAAATCTATACTATCAAGTTTATTGTAATACAATATATGATTTTACTAAGTTGATATTATGAAAATATAAATTAATCTAAGGCCTTTTTATTCTAAAAATAATTCCAGGATTAATTTCGTTAGTGTCACGTTCGTTTCTTCGTTCGAACAAACCTATCCAGTGTGTTCACGTTCATTTCTGTGGAAACAGTAGAATTCCTTATATATGAACTCCAAAAGACAAGACTCAAGACTTATGTGACTTTCTGTACTATGGACACTTGTGTTTTTCTTCTTGATATCAATTAACTCAAGGGCCTCTTTATTTATAGGTAAGGAATGGTGCCTTAGAGTGCATCATTTGGTTTGGGGTGTAACCCTCCCCAATGGTTATACCCATTCTCTTATGTCCTTTTAGGCCTAGAGTCTCATTCTATCAAATTAGAGGACGTATCCCTACAAGTTTGTGTCTTTCCCATAAGACACAATTCAAAGGACATGACCCTCCTACACACATACTAAATATTTAGAGAATTTACAACAATAATCATTTAGGTTCGGATCCTATTGAATCTGTATCAATTCTGATTTCAATCTAATTTCAATCGAATTCAAGATATTAAAGTTAGTATTATATATTTTATGCGCTAGCTTTTACCATTATGGGTGGTGTAGTTTGGTTATCACGCTTGTCCGACACACTACAAGTCCTTAGTTCGAACTCAGACTCACACTCAATCGGATCATATCGAATTTGATCTGATCTGATTTGATCCGATATTATCAGATCGAATCTGATCTGACCTAATCTGATTCGATGTCTACCCCTAGCTTATGTATTATTACGTTTGAGGTTTTTCCACTAAACCAAAAGTTAAACTCTCATCACTGCAGATGTATTATGCCTATTGATATAATCAATTTCATAATTAGAGTTAGGTCATAATGTCCATTACACCTTTCTAACTTGCGCTATTAAGTATTATTGATTCTCTAATGAATAATATATTTATAAGTTTTATGAATATTTATTTCTATTGATGTAACATAAATATGAGCGCTCTATTATTCAATTACCAAATCAAAACTTAAGGGAGATAATTATCTACTTCTTAATAAGAAGTAGTGAATTCTAATATATTTTTTAAATGTCCCGACTACATATTAAACTATAGCTCCAAAGTACGAGGTTTTAGATTGAAAACTACACTAATCTCACCCATATAAATCAAAAGACACAATACAATAGGTAGGAGTTCATATGACATTTAGGATTGAGATCAACTTTATATGATAATCATTTACATAGATATGAAATTCTTAGTCTAATGAATATTCTAAAGAAATTCATTTTTATGAGGGTTCGGTCCTATATAATTACATTATACAAGCCACCTCCATTTACATTTCGGTACATGACCGATTTAGGATTTCATCATAGTATGAAATATTAAATGGACCGCAACTGTAGATAAACCATAAATAAAATAGCCCGTTTTGTTTACTCGTTACGGAATATTTGCGATTACTGATCTTAAACTCAAATTCTCTGATATATGTTACATATACACTGAGTTTTGATATCACATTAGTAATTTAAGGCATTTCTAACAATTTATAATTTGCAAAACCTAAACAAATAAATGAATGTAAAATGTTAAATTTTATTTATTTCAATATTTATATATTACAAGAAACTCTTTGGACATAAAGTCATAAACCCCAATATTTTGTAGATTTTGATTTGAACATAGAAGATACCCGCTTTATTTCTACTTTTTAAATTACTTGGGTTTGTTGGAGTCCCAAACCCTACCTGAATTCCGAGACTGATGGTGTCTTGTGGCTCCTATTTGATTTGATTTGAGTGTTTTGGAGCCCAATCATCTGACCCCATATAGACGAATCCCACAAGACCGTGAAATTATGAGAATTTTTGTCATCCTTAACTGGAGGACAAAACCAGGGAACATCTTTTGCTTTTGCTTCACTATATTTTATTGTAAGCTTTTAACTTTTATTCTGAGTGCTCCCTTTAATAACTGTGATAATGGCAGCCAGCCGTTTCAGCCTTATTATACTTGAAAATTGGTCCTTTATTTAAAGTGTCATGTCAAAAAAGGGGTCACCACCCATATATCTCCATCATTTTAGCCTGATCCAGAATTGAAAATATGGAGTCGTGGCCCTAAAGACTTGCACCAATTTTATTCTTCTGCATTTCCTATTTAATGTACATGGTGAATCTATATCCAAATAAAAGAATACAGATTCTGATGAATTCATGAACCAACAAAAATGGTTTTAGGGTCCCCCACTCCGTTAGCTTGTAAGACTTGTCTGAGGAATAATAGCGTTCATACACTTATGGATAATTTGAAGCCACAATTTGACCTTTTTTTTTTTTATCCGCAAGCACTTTTTATATAGATATGAAAATGTCGTTAAGCTGAGTTTTTTACTGAATTTTTTATTTTTAATTTTTTTTATAAATTTTTATGAATAATTATGGTTAATCATTTAAATGTAACCGAATCTAAACATGCATCATTTGTTAAATCATGCATATTAGAAAATGATAAAAAAAAATTAGCTCAGTTCAACTTAGTACTTGATCCAAATTTATTTTACACTAGCGTAACAATAGACAAAAATTTTAGGGGTTAAATAATAATAAGTAAAAAATTAAGGAGTTAAATCATAAAAATATAAAATGAAAGTGAAAAATTTAAAAATGCTAAAATTCAAATTCTATCGGGGCCAATTCTCCCTTCGGTCTCCTCCCTGATTTTGAAGCAAGGGTGTTCGTAAACTTTTGTCTGTACGTAAAATTATAGAAGATTTTATATATGAAAAATATGCTATGCATCCAATGTCGTCATACTTAAAAGCAAAAAAACTTTTAATATACTTCCAATAACTTCTTTTTCTTCACTGCTTGGTAGAAGAGATTCTAATGAGTTCAATTAACCAAAAGTTTTATAATAAAAGAAAAAATTAATAATCATACACGGGCGATTATATTTTTTTAATCAAATTTTCATCATCGGGAAGAGCGTCATAGGTAGGATCAAGCTTACCAACAAGATTGGTGACATACTCACAAAATGATTTTTTATTTCCAAATATAAGAGTGTTGAAGTAATAAAATAACCAGGTGAGTCTGGGGTCGATCCACAGAGAATAGATTTAATAGGATAAAATAATAATTTAACTAATAATATGTAACACCCAGCCAAAAGCAAGATGCTATTGGCAGGAGACAGGATTAACCCATCTCCATAAGCCTCCAAATATACAGAAAAAGGGACATGATGTGTACTAAAACTGGACAACCTAGAACAAAGTTCAGCATCAAACGGAACCTACAATAGACATCAAATATATAAAAGGACCTCTGGTCCACACAAAATAAATCAAACTAAAAATCAACACTTAAAGGCTTCGTGCCCACTACATCAATCAACACTCAAGGGCTTCGTGCCCACAACATCACAAGCAATCATACCTTTTACTTAATAAAAACAAACAGCGTGCTCAGCACGAAGAATATCACAATAACCATAGGTCCTAAACTTCTAAGACTTCCCCCAGGATACTGTTAGGGTTGGTGCTCGGAGTGCCAATCCGGATCGTATTTATGTCCGATTCATGAATACAAACAATTCATTTTTCCATAATATTACTTATTTATGATAATACTTCTTGCTTTTTTATACATTGTAGACATGGTACAGAGGTACGGCGAAGCTGTCCGGGCTCGCGGCCCGTTGGGAGTACGGAGTAGCCCGCGGGGGACTAAACCGGATAATAAAGGAGTCGCCACCCAGTGTGAACTGGGAAATGATTTAAGGCCGCACTCACCCCTCGCAAGGGAAGACCTCAAACCGTTGGGTTCGGAATGGTCCCTTACTTATGCCAATTGTAATGAAAAGATTTATGCAATAATATAACCAAGTCTTATGCAACACATGCAGGATAATTCAAATGACATACAAGTTTGCACACCCATAAACGTAAATAAAAATGAAAGCAAATGCATAATTCCACAAGTACATTAAACAAAAAAGTGCGATAATGTAAATCAATAATAATAATAATAACGTCAATATTAA